>JALPQI010002568.1:0-83223 GCA_025490895.1 Thaumatotibia leucotreta
CTCCACCGACAAGAGCCTAGCTCTTAAGTTCACGATGATGATGATGATGATTAAGAAAGCATAATATTCATTCCCATTAAGTTGGGGTAAAGGCTA
Organism: Thaumatotibia leucotreta; assembly: GCA_025490895.1. Classification (NCBI taxonomy): domain Eukaryota; kingdom Metazoa; phylum Arthropoda; class Insecta; order Lepidoptera; family Tortricidae; genus Thaumatotibia; species Thaumatotibia leucotreta. The sequence goes on from JALPQI010002568.1 coordinate 97, forward strand.
CTGCTAAAAAACTTGTGTATACCTTGTATAAAACTTATTTTACTGAAAATGCATTTTCACTAGCTGAAACTAGTTTTGCGTATCGCCTTCCTGCATGGCAACGCGTTTTTTACTAGTTTTTGCAAAGCACTTTGGTGAAATTTGCTTCAAACTGTTTATTTTTCAGTTGATCCAACTTTCTCAAAACGGGTAATTAAACATTGCTTACGAGTTAGGTAAGGTACCTAATAACATACCCAATAAAACTTTTAATAGGTTAGGTACTGTTTGATGGCTACGGTTGACTTGCTCTGTCATTTCCGGTTTCCTCTTGGTCCAAAATAGGAATCTAACGACTTTGCTTGGACACCTCAATCGATTATTTCCAAATATATTCAATAAAAAATAATGTTATTCGATACTCCTAATCTTTTCAAAGTTCAAACGTACTACCTACATACTTTAAATTAAGTAGAATCAATAGAAAAAATAATTCGTTATAGGAGTACCTACAGACCCATATTTTTCTTTTTATTCATTTTAAATTTTGTCGGCGGAATTAACACACTAAGTACTCATGCCAGCTTTTATTCCAGCTTTCTATGACTATTCCCTAAGCTAACCTGACTACGAGTATAAAGCCTAGTTGATTACGTAACTTCAAAACGTGCTTTTACTGTGGTGTTACAGACAAAGCCTTAACCAGGGAAACACGTCATCACTACTAGTACAAACTAATTGTAACACTAAGGACAGATTTTTCAATCCTCAGTTAAAAGTATCCGTTAGTTAAAATAATTACCATCCTTATCTCAGGTCTTCAATCAAAAAAAGATAGAGGTAACATTTATTTGACAGTCACTGTTGACTGGGGATTGAAAAATCAGTCCTAAGTCAGTAAGGCTAATGATTTTTTAAATATCTCTTTCCGATTGAATTATATTTAACACTGATACCTATTCGTTTGTTTATTGAATGACTTCAGTCAGACTTTAGCTGCTTTCTTACTTAGTTTTAACAGACTTACGTAAAATTATGATCTCTATCATCGAAAAGGTACTAATCTTTGTCTTATACGTCCTTGTACTGTATAGATGGGGAACTTGCTATATCTGATTTCATTTAATGTAGCCTATTTATGACCTTTTTTGTGGCATCTACTGACATCGGTAAGATTGGCTCCGGACACATTTTTCGCCACATTAGAGAATGACCCCGCTTATCAAATCAAATAAAACAACTTTATTTTCCCACAAATAACCTCAGGTCATATACATTTCAGTTTGAACATTTATTCACGGTACCAGAATAATATCTGTAGACCAAATATCATGTATAAGCAAAACAGTCCTTGGACTTTACAAAACTCAAGAGATCTTGCATCTCAAGCTACATAACATAAATAATTCAGATTTGCCTCAACAAAGTGATATCCAAAGTACGGTGCAAAAAGGTAAGGTTGTTAAGCATCCCACGGAGTTGGCTTCTAGAAGGTAAAGATATACAGGATGGCAACAAAAATATATTTATGAACAAAATCTTTGTATTTAGTGTCCGTATCTACAGGATTCCCAGCTTACATATTTACCTCCATAAAAGTATTATATCTGTGTATAAGTGCAGCATTATCACATAGACATAAATCTAATAATCATGGCGATTTAAAGACAATACGAAATTAAACAATTTATATATTTTTTTTAATCTGCGTTCCCGATCATCGGTAAATTTCATGATTTATAATTGTTCCTGTCTGTAATTTTAATATAACACGACTTCAAAAAGCCTCCACCCTGCATACTTGTAGAAGGTAGTTTAGGTACAGTTGTAGTCTCGTCGGAATTATTTACGTAAGCTTTTGAGACAGCAGAAGAGGCCACAACCTCTCCAGTGCCGCCGATCGCCAATTTATCATGGATTCTCTGGAGTCCGACCGTTTGGGGGGCTATTCTATGTTTAGGAAAAATGTGGTGAAATCTTATGATATGTCACATGAACATAAATAAACATTTGAGTGTGTGTATTTGCTTTCTAAAGAGTAAGACCTCTTTACCTAAGTCAAAAAACTTCGTATTTTCATACAGTAAAACTTAACCATTGCGAAGTTAAGAGGATAAAGTTCTATTTACTCTTAATGCTTCAATTATTAATTTTAGTATTTCCCAGTAATGCAAGTGAACCGACCAACTCATTATTAAGGATAAAGTAAGTACCTAATGAGGGGTTCTAACGAAAAACAACCCGTATCATTATACAATTCATAATTTAATGTATGTTCATACACGATTTAGCATAATGGTACCTTTATGTTGGTGGTACTTGTACCGTGCATCGTGCGACATTAAAATTGTCGAGTATTGCGCTAATAACACCCAGACCTTTCGGTCTCTGTCCAGGCGTTCGATTGAATACGTGCTTCAGTTACTTCACAACGATTTGTTGCTGAATTTACAGATTTTGTACGTGTAAAGCGATACAATTAATATAATGCTTGTGAGCAGATGGAAAAAAAATCATAGTGTATTCTTGGTCATAATTTAAACACAAAAAATAATAGTTCTCTGGATTTGGACTAATTTCAAAGATAATGACTCTAACGTAAGTTTTCGCGATTAAGACCCGTTTGTCTTTAAAATATAATGACTCTTCTCTGAAAAAACATTTGTTTCTTATTTACTAATAGAGGCAATTTATAGCGTTTATATTACTTACTAGGTACTTAAGTAATATAGTTTTGAAATACTACTTCGTAGACATCCTAGACTACTTCTAAATCTAAAAAACTCGCCAAGCTAGAGCATGTCGGGCCATGCTCAGTCCCGTGGTTATTCGAAAAATACCCAATTTTATTCTCTATCCAGCTCGCTCCCGCCTACGCGAGCGGGATGAAAAGAAAGTAAATCCACGTAAATAACGCCGCGGAAGCTCATGGCAGGCACACTGGTTATGATTATGGTGTTCACGAGACATTGGGTGAACTTTTTTTTATTTATTGATTTAGGATTACCAACAGATAATACACCATACGTGCTCTTAATCTAGTTACAAAAGTCTTAACTGATGCTTATCTAATTATAGGTAACCACAATTCGGTTTTCAGCAAATAAACAAGATTTCTATAATAATTACACTTTTATTTACAAACAAAATTACATGTTCACAGTCAAAAATGGCGTCGCTAGTAAGTACAGAGAAAACAAGTGACATCTATGGTCGATATCGAAACTAATAAAAAAACTAAACATGTGACGCAGGCAAATTATGTATTCAGCCAGTTCTTAAATAAAATTTAATCTCAACACTCCCACTAAATTTTATAAGAGTAATACTATATAAATTACATGTAAATTTTCCTGCGTCATAATCATAACACAAAAAAAAATAGAGTTCCTATGGATTCAATAACTCCTTGTTGCACATAACAAGTTATTTACACAATCTAAACTTGAACATTAGTAGAACTTAGAACCAGTAGAGTTCAAAACTATAATAACAACAAAAAAAACTTTATATGCAACAAGGGTTACATACCAACTTAGGGTGACTTAACTATCTAATCACTTAAAATACTACATCACATCACTGATAGTATTTCCTCTCGAATACATTTGAATTTATGTACAGGTAAAGCCTTTGTGAAAATATCGGCCAGCTGATCAGAACTTTTTACATATTTTATTTCAATCAATTTCTGCTTGACCTTTTCTCTAATAAAGTTAAATTTAATATCAATGTGTTTTGTTTTTTTATGATACACCGGGTTATTTATTAGTTTAATTGCACTTTGATTATCTAAGCATAGAATAGTACAGTTCTGACTAACATCAATTTCTTTGAAAAACATTCTTAACCACACCAGATTCTTGGCCGCTTCACATCCTGCCATAAATTCAGCCTCTGTAGTTGATAAAGCAACACAAGATTGTTTTTGACTGGCCCAAGATATGGGACCACCATTCAACATAAAAATATACCCTGAGGTAGATTTTCTTGTGTCTATATCCCCACCAAAATCAGAGTCTGAATATCCAATTAAAGTTTCTTTGCCTTGATATTTTATACATAAATCTTTAGTATCTATGAGATATCTTATTATTCTTTTAAGCTGCACTACATGACATGGCTTTGGGTTATTTACATATCTGCTTAACAAGTTAACACCATATGAAATATCTGGCCTAGTGGCCATAGACAAAAATAGTAATGACCCTATAGCCTCCCTGTAGGGAAAATCAATCAGTTCATCATCATCATCATTTACACAATTGCTTAGTTGAACATTTGCATCAATTGGTGTATTACAAGGATGTGCTGTGTTCATATTAAATCTATTTATCACTTGTTCAATATATTGCTTTTGATAGATACATATGGAGTCATCATTTTTAACAATCTCTATTCCAACAAAGCGGGTTAAATTTAATTCTTTAATTTCAAAACATTGTTTCAAATAGCTTGTAATTTCGTTCAATACAGTATCTGACTGAGACATGATTAAAGCATCATCTACATACAATATTAACCAAGCTTTGACTCCTTTAAATTCACCTACAAATACACAATTATCTGCCTCAGATTGACAAAAACCAAATTTAAGCAAAAATTCTGTAAACATGACATTCCAACAGCGTGATGCCTGTTTTAAGCCATAGAGGGCTTTATTTAATTTACATATTTTATTGGGAGGGGCTTTCACTCCATCAGGAATCTCCATGAAGATATCTTCCTGTAAATTTCCATATAGAAATGCCGTCTTGACATCAAATTGTCTAATATTCCAATTAAATTCAGCAGCGAGAGATAACAATATCCGTATGGATTCATATCTAGTAGTGGGCGAGAAGATTTCTTCATAATCAAGACCTTTTACTTGAGTGAATCCACGCGCACAGAGTCGAGCCTTGTATCTCTCGATCTCTCCATTCTTATTGGTTTTTATATTAAAAACCCATTTTGATGATATAGTTCTCTGATTATTTTTATCAACAAAAAACCAGGTATTATTTCTTTCATGAGATTGAAGTTCCTCTTCTATAGCCTCCAGCCACAGTTTACACTCCTGACTTTCAATCGCTTCTTGGTATGTTACAGGAACATTTAATTCTACTATATTTGCCTCAAAAACATTTCGACGAGGTCTAAGTGTAACATTCAACCGATCTAAAACATCTAAATTGATTTCTTGGGATGGCTCATATGTGATATCATTCCTATCAATTTCTTGTGAAGTATCACAACCTTCCTCAGTTCTGTCATGAGCAGTGTATGTACTGTCATCACTTCCATAACTGACATTAGCAGGTTCTGTATCTTCTACTGCAAGTCTTTCCGGGGTTTCTCCTCCTTCCTCATCACCAACATATATCTGTGTAAAGTTTCTCTTTATTACAGGGCTTTTGTCCTCGTCAAATATCACATCTCTTGACACTACAATAGTCTCTAGATCATACATTTTATAATTTGTATGATCATAGCCTACTAGCATCATCTTTCGGCTTTTGCTTTCTAATTTCTTCCTTAACACATCAGGAACATGGACATACCCTACACACCCAAATATTCTGACATGATCTAGTGCAGGTTTTACACCACTCCATAACTCCAATGGTGTAACGTTAGGTGTTTGGCTTGATGAGGTACGGTTTAACAAATAGACTGCACAGTTTACTGCTTCTGCCCACAAACAGAGTGGTACATTGCGAGCATAGAGCATGGATCTCGCACTCTCCACAATTGTTCTTATTTCCCTCTCAGCTCTACCATTCTGTTGCGGATTGTATGGAGCAGTAAGCTCATGGATTATGCCCTCATTATTGAGATAGCTTTGAAGTCTCTTCCTGTGTACTCTCCTCCATTGTCCGTATGTAAAACACGTACACTATGCAGAAAAATGTTTTTCACTTTTGCATTATATTTCTTAAAACATTCTAGTACCTCACTTTTATTCTTTATAAAGTACACATACCTGAAACTTGTAGCAGCATCTTTGAAAATTACAAAGTATCTCATTCCTTGTACTGATTGCACACTGAATGGTCCACACACATCACTATACACTAAACCACCCGGATTCACAGATTCCCTATCAGATTTCTTGAATGGCCGACGAGCATGCTTGCCGTAAGCACATCCCTCACAGACAAATTTATCACTGTCTGATAAGTTGACGCCACTAATAACATTGTTTTTACACATATTTTCAATTTCCTTGATATTTATATGTCCTAAACGTTCATGCCAAGTTTTAAGATCCAACTTTTGAACCACATTACACACTGGATTTTGATCAGTTTTCACTTTAAGTTCATAAAGATTATTATTCTGTAAATATGCACACATAACAATGTCATTGTCCTTGTATATTAATGCCTCACTGCCGGTCTTGACAATTTTATATCCTTGTCTTGTTGCTACACCCTCAGAAAACAAATTTCTTCTCAATTTAGGTACATAAAGCACATTTTTAAGATGCTTTTCTCCCACTGTCCAACAACACACACATTTGCTTATCAAAATATCTCCATAACCAGCAACCTCAAGAGTCTCTAGATTTCCTAATCTCAAGGATGATCCTGTGTATGGGTACAATTTTTGAAAATTGTCCTTTTTGTAAGATATATGGGCTGACGCACCACTGTCCAGAATCCACTTATTGTTTTCTTCATTGTTATCACATGTAGTGCTAGTTATATTAAATGCTAGCATATTCTTCTCACCTTGCTTTGGTTTCTGTTTGGGAGCACGACAATCTCTAGCAAAGTGACCTCGTTTCCCACACTGGTAACAAACAAACCGATGCTGTTGTTGTTGTTGTTTTTCATTTGTACACTTATCTGTCTTTATAGGTTGAGATGTCTTTTTTCTTGTACCTGATGACTGAGGTTTCGATGCTACTAACAATGCTGTTTCACTTTCTTCTTCATTTAAGCTAGCCTCTTCATCTAACAGGCGAGCTGTCAAGTTCACTAAATTTTGTTTGGTAGGATCGAGTGACATCCAGGCCTGGCGAAGAGATCTATACTTAGGCGGCAAGGAGCTTAACACTTTAGTCATAATTGCGGTATCACTAATTGATTCTTTACACTCTCGTAACTGTTTTGCTAAGCTCTCAACCTTGGCAATATGCTGAGCGACGCTATCGCCCGGTGACATTTTATACTGATAAAAACGTTCATGCACTAACATTGTTGTTAATTCCGACTTTTGTTCGTATATTGACTCGAGTCTAGTCATGATTTCAAACGCTGTTCCACAATTTTCAACAAGCGCTATTTGCTTAAAATCCATCGCGGACGTCATTATGAACATGGCTAATCCATCATCTTTATCCCATTGTTTGAAGTCAGTTTCTGGTTTTGGCTGACTAATATCCAATCCTTTTGCACGCAAAGCACAATTTATTTGAAACTTCCACTGTTTGAAGTTAGATCCATCGAACTTATCAAGTTTGGCGGCCTCCATTTTTGGTTAGGTCGCGTCCCACACGTGGTACTCACTTCACACTGCAAAATACTTCTTGCTCTTTGTTTATTTGTTCTGCTAACGATATAACAGCGTCCTGGGCCCATAACCAATTCGGTTTTCAGCAAATAAACAAGATTTCTATAATAATTAGACTTTTATTTACTTAAACAAAATTACATGTTCACAGTCAAAAATGGCGTCGCTAGTAAGTACAGAGAAAACAAGTGACATCTATGGTCGATATCGAAACTAATAAAAAAACTAAACATGTGACGCAGGCAAATTATGTATTCAGCCAGTTCTTAAATAAAATTTAATCTCAACAACCACAACTTACAAACTTTTCAAATCACATGCAGAGACTCTTTCTCAGGAGTGTAATAGAAGCAGTCACGTGTTAAGGAAAAATTAATACAACAGCAGGCCTAGCTAAGATGCCATTCTGCAATCGTACACGATAAGCGATAAGTCACGTGACCATAATGATGTATGGAAATGGCCACGTGACTTCTCATACTTAGGTGTTTGCGGAAAGCGAAGGTGCCTAGCAACAAGGCACAGCCTTCATTTCCCTGGAGTATACTGTATAGACATAGACAATTAAGTGATCTTATTTAGTCCCTCTTGTTCCTTTAAAGGAACCTCCTTAAATATTATAATTCTCAACTACCAAGATCTTCCACTGAATAGAGGAAATTTTCCGTGCGCCAGTAGAAAACGACAAAAAAATAAACAAATATGGCTGACTTTCAATAACATTTGTTGTCTTGTACACATATCGTCAAACATGTTCGTAGATTTATTTTCACTACTTCGTCGTTTAAAGTGCATCAGTGAATACCATTTTTAGGCTCGACGCTGCCGCAGCGCTGACACAGCGCTGTTAGGAAGGCGGTTTCCTTAGTGAATAACACTGCAGTTGTCTACCTTTCATCACATAAAAAACATACGTATTGTTCAACGACTGATTTAAAAATAATGCATTAACAAAACTGATAGTAAAAAAAAACGGCGTGCAATCAGCAAACCCGAGATCTATTTATATTTATCGTGAAGTAACGACTGCATAATCAAATGTACTGGAGATGGGGGCCGAATGCAATTAGCGACGCGACATGAAAGTTAATGTCGTTAATCGTTAAGCGGATTGTGAGGAAATTGCGCCCCACTTCACGACAAATTGGTTGATTGGGCACTGGGTCGATTTGTGGACGTTTTTGTGTCATCTTATTTTGGATTTGGATACTTTGTAAGAATAAGAATCGTTTATTTGGTGCCATACAGTATAGAGGCGCGGATCCAGGACCTTCACCTTTCACCTCAGGAGAATCTTCACCTTTTTTTGCTGTGAAAATGATTATAGTTCGATTTTTTAATGAAATCCTTTTTATATCAGATTGTTATTGACCATTATAGATTTATCATTCAATTTTAACTACATAATTAACTTTGTCTTCAGATATTAATTAAAAAAACGACGACATGACAAAAACCCTTTCACCTTACCACCCATCTAAGCGTTCAAAATCGCTGCTTCTAAAATCCTAAATTATTCCATACATTATCAATTTCACTATAATAAAGATCCCTCACAGGGCTATAAGCAAAAACTGCGCGTAAGTAGAAGTTAAAATCTGTTTGAGATAGTTTTTTACAGAAATTTGTACTTACTACTTTTTTAACTTTTCCTCTTACAAGAAATAATAGGTACAATAATCTTTCAATGATGTAAGTATAAAAATCACGCGGTTTGACTAATATATGTCGTACATAATTATAGGTACCATTCGTGAGTAGAATCCGAAAAAATGTACAAAACTTAAACAGATCTGGCTGATTTTCAATAGAATTTGTTGTCTGACATAAATATCTCGTGAAACACGTTCGTAGATTTATTTCTACGTTAATACTAATAAATATCAATACATTTTAACTTGAAATATATGTGAACGCAAGGCCTAAGGTTTTAAGTTTAGATACTTAAGACGAAAATTGTTGAAAGTGGGTGATTATTATTATAATAATGCAAGTTTTTAGGTTTGATTAATTTTTTTCGGATTTTAATGGCGGTTCAGTAGAGTACCCTTACAATGTTTATACAACGACAGTAAACAACCATACGGCTGATATGATAGTAAGCAGCTCCTACCGTACCCTGCCTCAGATGTTACATGCGCATTACCCGCCATTTGATAATAAAGGAAGAGTCACTGCGTCGACGTCTACAGGTTAAGGGACCAGAGAGTCCCCCGTCGTGCACTTTGAGCTCTTTGGTAATTTTACTCAGGAAGGTGAGTAAGAATGCTAGCGAAAGCACGCTACGAGTCGGGGTTATAGCTGTGTGCCCTAGTATTCTGTACTTCCCCAGTCAGGCATTGTAGATGTAAGCGTGAATTCGATGAACGTGCCCTGATACATACCTCTTTTTGGGCGTAGTGTAAGGATATACACGGGTTCAAGAAACATGTGCAACTTATTCAATTCAGACCTTTCAAATTCGTGGAAAGTAGGTGCATACCGAGCGTCTGGTCTGTGGCGTTTGGGCTAATCGACATTTTCTACTTGCCTAAAGAAGAAAAATGTCATCTTGACGCGGGTTTCACATGCGGTGACGGCATATCAGCAAGACAGTAGGTACTAGCGTGTATATTTGATATAACCGCAAACTTTAGGGGGTCTTAGTATAGGCATTAATTAATATATTTATCGCAAAATTATTTAAAAAAAGCATTTTTTTTTCTTTCATATAAAATAATTCAGCACGCAATATAAAGCTTTGTTGTTGTTTGTTGACAATAAACATCGTAATATCACAACTGTCACTAGTGATAAGTGTACGCCGTACATTGCTGCTCAAAAAAAAAAAATAACTACGCCATGGTAGTTAACGCTAAATTAATAATTGTCATAAAAGTTAGACTATAATACTTAAAAAAATCTACGTCTGGTTACAATCATCATCATCATCATTATCAGCCTATCGCAGTCCACTGCTGGACATAGGCCTCCCCAATTTCACGCCACCGTTCTCGATCTTCGGCTGCTCGCATCCAGCTCCTGCCAGCCATCCTGCGCAAATCGTCGCTCCACCTTGCCTGAGGGCGTCCTATACTACGCTTGCCGAGACGCGGTCTCCACTCAAGAACTCGTTTACCCCAACGGTTGTCGGTTCTACGGCTAATATGGCCAGCCCACTGCCACTTCAGCTTGCTAATACGGTGGGCTATGTCGATCACTTTGGTTCTCTGCCGGATAACCTCATTTCTGATTCGATCCCGCAGAGAGACGCCGAGCATAGCCCTTTCCATAGCTCGCTGAGCGACCTTGAACTTGTGGACCAGCCGTACCGTCAGTGTCCACGTTTCGGCTCCATACGTCATGACGGGTAGGACGCACTGATTGAAGACTTTTGTCTTCAGACACTGTGGGATCGACGATGTGAAGATTCGACGTAGCTTCCCAAATGCTGCCCAACCTAGCTGAATTCTTCTATTCACCTCATTCTCGAAGTTGTTTCTACCCATCTGCAATGTTTGGCCGAGGTATACATATCTTTGAACAACTTCGAGAACGGTGCCGTGTACTGCAATCGGTTCCGGTAGTACATGTTCATTGAACATGACCTTGGTTTTGTCCAAGTTCATCCGTAGGCCGATGCGTATAGAAGAGTCAACCAGGTCGTTCAGCATCTGTTGTAGGTCCTGCAGCGTTTCTGTCACGATGACGATATCATCAGCGAATCGCAAGTGAGAGATGTACTCGCCATTAATGTTGATGCCACGCCCTTTCCAGCTCAGCGTCTTAAACATATCCTCCATTGCATTTGAGAACAATTTCGGGGAGATCACGTCCCCTTGTCTCACGCCTCTATGCAATGGTATAGGATTTGTTTGCTGATTCTGTACTTGGACGGACATGGTGGCGGCCTCGTATAGACATCTTATCACTTGAAAGTATCGCCAATCAACTTGACATCGCTGCAAGGACTCCAGAACAGACCAGATCTCAATCGAGTCAAAGGCCTGGTTACAATATGCGGCTATATTTCATATACACACTGTATACAATACAAACATGCATATTGCTGTCACACTCGTACCTACGCCATTGCCGCATGCGGAGTGGCATCATCCATATTGAAATACGATTTTATTTAGCTAAAACGTCAAAGTAAACGCATGTGAACTTTTCGTGGTTTGATCATTAGTATGATTACTCACTCCGTGGTTTTATAAAACTAGAATCTTTAGGCTTCATAGCTATGAACGAATCTAACCATAATTATAATATGTATTAGATTATTACACATATATCACGTCGAATTATGTCAATACTAGTAACATCCTATATTTGCGTTTTTGCGTAAGTCAAAATTTCCACCGAGTTTTAACAGATTTTTGTTCAACTGCAAATCCTAACACAAAAAATATTGAGTGATCCCCGTCAGTTGTCCCCAAATATTTAGTTGCTTGCTTTGCATCCTTTTTTATTTCATTTGGATTTACTTCAAGTTACAAACAAAACAAGATTGAGACCGGACTCTGCAGAAAACGGTCGTTTTCCTCAACGGGTAAATCCAAATACTAGGTATTCAATTAGAGGTGACGCATACGTGTCTGACCGCCGACGTCGATCTCGGAATATTAAAAGGTCTTAAGTTAAGCAGATCTTACATACTACCTAAGTACCATTGCCAAGTCAGTTCACTGACCGTTCTTGCACTTTATGGTCATTGTTATAAGTATCATGAACGGAACGGCACTATTATAGCGAAGAAGTTTATCTAAATATAAACTTATGACATACCTATACCCAGGTTTGATATTTAAGTAAAAATATTCAGTCTCAGTTCTCGTTAGTTTTCTATTTATTTAAGAAAACAGCTAATTGCTAAGGTAAATACATAGTCATAATAGAATAACCCAGGCTGAGTTAAGCCAAAACATATATATCGATGTTTAGGTAATCCTAAAGTATCATTATAATTATCTCAGTTATGCCAAACTCAGCCTCGTCACAATTGTATATCTTAATAATTTGCTGAGCCACTCGCAAAAGTTTTTGCACCGTCCGTTTTTTAAATAAGAGCGTCGGTAGGAAAAACAAGATAATAATTATGATCCGATCCTATACTTAAATGTGTTCAAGTTTACGTCAGGGACCAGTGTGGCAAGACGCTGCCGAGTAACTTGCCGCGCGGTCGGTACTTACTCAACTTAACATATTAAACAAAAACAAACTAATACTCCTACGTTAAATCATTGTTATAGTTTTAAAATGAAGTTCCAAATAGTGTTTTTTACCTTGCTGTGGAATTATGCACGTAAGTTGAGCAGTATATAGTTAATATATGTTGTATTATAGATAAGATTTAGGATTTACAACCGGTTTTGTTTAAACATGTATGTTCGTTATATTATGTGTTTTTTGTTGTGCAGGTATTATGACTTTAAAAGCTAGTTTGTAGAACGCTTTTCAGAATGTTTAGAGTAGGTATTTATAAAAATATTCATTCTTATTTAAAGTGGTGTATGTTACAATTTTAAATACAACAATATTGTTGTTTGTGGCTTTATTTACTATAACAGCAATCCACATGTAGGTATCATTGTTTATTTATCAAAAACTTTCATTAAATAATAGGCAAAGTTATCTAAACTTCAGTGACTACTTAAGAAGGCAAAGTGCATCCGAAGCGATAAGATATCAGTCTTTAGAGGTTATCAATTAAGTAATACAAATATTAGTAAGTAATGTTGATTTCCTGATGACGACAAGTGCCAGAAAAACAAAATATACTAATAATAATCCTATGCTATTAACTTACCTTGAAGAATGCTTAATTTTGGGAAAATTTGTTGTTACTTTTATATAAAAAAATGTTGTTGTTGGTAATAATACGTTTATGTATTATGTACTGGAGTCAAATCTGGATAGATTATAATTATTTTTATTTCCTTGTAGAATAAAATCCAATTAAAATAATTGAATAGTTTAATATTCTTGGCGGTTCAGAGATTTATTCTCTCATGGACATTCTGGAGGTGGATCGAGCCCCGGTCGACGCGTCTCCTAAGAGTAGATTATACCTATTCAAATATTTGCACTATTTTTGTAAGAGTCGCCAATTAGCATGTGGTACACCTAGATTCGTTTGATAGCGTATACAACGGTCAACGTTTACCCTTAGACAAGCCGTATGAAGTGGTGCTATTATTTACCTAGGTACGTAAAAAAAGTTTTATGACGCTTTTTCGCAATTAGACTAAAACAATGTCAAATCCACCATTTTGTTCTATTCTATATTAAATAACGTGTTTGTGGTTGTACCTATACCTAATTCATGCTATGTAACACACGTCTTGCACGTGAACACTTGTAAATAAATAATATAGGTCTCTCTTACACAAATAATTCCACAATAAAGTTGATAAAGCATATTTATATTATGACCAATAGTCTAAGTTTGGTAATATAAATACTCGTAGTAGGTGGAGGTACAGATAAATTCAAACTAAATACACAGAAACTCTTATAACTTGCGAAGAATATCCATGTTCACGGGACTAGATTCTCCAACTTCGCAGGCAGGTAACTATCGACTAGGCTACGAATTACGGAAAATAGATACGAAGTTTACCGCAAAATGCTATTTAATGCAACAAACCTGATTCCCATCAATGCTATCATGTTATACGTAATCGTTTGCCCTGAAACTGGTCTCCGTAATCATATGACTCGAATAAGACCGGAACAAATTAGATGTTAAATATCAAAAACATCGATAATACTAAATGACATCGTTTGAAACCATGCGTTTAATCGTAAAATGCGTTCTTATGTTCCATACGATACGCTTTGAATTGGAATGTTCTGTTTTAGGGACTTTTTGATAAGTTAAATGTAGAAATTATCTATTATGTATTATAATAGATATTATTATGTATTATAAGATGGAGAGTTACCGCACTGGGTCACCTAGGGTTACATGGCATGGTTAACATTTTTAATAAGCCATACTCGTATACAAAATTTGTGACTTTTTTACCATGTAGTTCATTGTTAATATAACAACTATAATAGTACATTGTGCACTAAGAGAGGTAAGTACGGAATACTAACAAGAGTGTTAGGCTTTTTATGACTTGGGTTAGTATTCCGCTTACCGACCGTGATGCATACAACGTTTTTCATCACACTTTCCGACAGAAAAATATTTTTTAAGACAAAATATTATTAAATGACGTACTGACATTTCTATTACTCCCTACGGAATTTCGTTTTTCTATTACTCCCGCTATGCATGCAAGCAATGGCGCGCAAAAACTGTACAAATGATGAAAACAATATGCATGTATGTAGGTAGTTATATTTTTATTTTATTTTATTTTATTTTATTTGGAGATCCAACAGCTATTACACAGATATTAGACAATAAAGTAAAAACAAAGAGCCAATTATAGGAACTCACTGATAGATCCATTTTATGCTTATCTAAGAGGTACGCACTAATGCTACACTTAACCAAAAATATTTTTCTTCTAATATTAATACAACATTATACTATACAACATAACAACATATTACAAGATACTCTAGTAAAAGCAAAGTACTAACATGATAAATATTTAAAAAATAAACACAATGCAATAAAAAAAATTAAAAGGACCGAAATATCGCTGCACTATAATACGTCTCACTTTAGGAATTCTACAGTTGAATACGTCAATGTCAAGTTCTTTAGTCAACTGATTCAAGTTACGACTGGCACTCAGCTAAACCTCATTCCGACTACCACACCCGGCCTAAACGTGCCGAGAATTCTAGCAGCATTCCCGAGGTGGATGGCCAAAGATAGTTGGGCAAGCTAGTAGCCGGAATGGGGATCGCCACCTCTGTCGTGTAGACGCCGCCCCAAGTCTCTTACGAGCTTTTTGTCATTAGATTCGTCATGCCGTACACCACTAGGAGAAGAAAGTGAATGTGTGTCCCTGTACTCATGCCAGCCATTACTGTCTGCCTTCGAGCAACGTCCCCTGCCTGGAAATGTAGTCAGCTTCCTAAGGCAATCTTCGTGTGGCTTCGACGGTTACGTACCGAAAGTGTGCTGCGGACCTCTGCCCTCTCAGCAGCAGCAACCGGAACAACCAACAGTAAGATAATGGAATACTACTTCTTGGTATAGACTAAACATTAAGAAAATCCCATCCTGTATACAGATTCAGGATGGGAATTTTTAAATGTTCAAACGTTAATCAATGCAAGCCGAATTCACAAAAGTTCATATGACATTATATAATTATATCGAGGACACTTTTAACGTTTGTCGGCACCGTGATAGTACGTGATAGGTACTCATTTCCGACGCTGTGTATTACATTTTATGTTTTACATTAATTTTGTCATATAACATGTGCCGACGTCTTTAGGTCCTCGCCTGTCACTCACAGGTTGACAAGTAACTATTTTTCGTTTGCTAAAATCTTTAAAATCAGGCACATATCTGACACTACTATAATTGTTTATTAAAACATATACATTATCTATAACATTGTTTGTGCGTGTACATTGCAGCAAAGGCCTAGGCCGACACGGCCACCCAGTTCTGATGGTCAGGTAGCTCCAATAGACGACGAGGATTCATCGCCGTCCCCCAGCGGCGAGTGTGGCGTTGACACCAACGGAGACCGAATCTATGGCGGCCAGTTTACTGACCTCGATGAGTTCCCGTGGATGGCTCTGCTCGGATACAGAACTCGTAAGCTTTATCCTTTTTTTAGCCATTGAAATATTTTCAGTGAAAAATATTTAGTCTACGTACTTCTACTGGTAGAAATCGACTCTCAGGCAGTACATAACTTAACACTTGCATTGCGGACGAGTGCTACGCGCTACGCTCGTAGCCGATCCCGTGTTTTTTCCGCTTTGTAGCGAAAATGGACCTCACACAGAGAACTCCTCTCGGGAGTTCCCTGCGTTCAACGTTTTAATTGACGGTACATATTGCTGATGGAGGACCGAATGAAATTTATAGGAAAAAAATCGAAAGAGATCGAAACTTCCAAATATCTTTGACTCAAGCTCCTACTCAGTATTCAGGTCCTCCATAAACAATACTGCAGTTAAGTTAATGTACAGTCAACCCTATTAGGCTTCTTGGAAAATATGTCAAAGTGATAACATAATTCAAAGTGACCTAGGATTCTAATTGGTTGCGTGTACAAACAAAAAGTGTTTATTCATGACTTGATGAAAAATCTTTATCTTCCTAACTTCCAATAGCCACATAACTAACATTTAAAGTTTGACACATTACCTACTGCTGCGCAAATACCTGTTACGTCTTAGCAATACTGTACCTACAAAACGTAGCCCTGCAAATCATGTGATACCGAGTATCAAAATTGCTATTATTTATTTTTCAGCTAGTTACCTAACTCAAAAAAAGCTATCCATGTTTCTACTATGTAATGTACCTATATGATTTGTCAGACCAGAGTACATATTATTATAAGTAGCAAGGTGCAGCTCATTGTACCTTTTTCCGAGCAATAAATAACATAGATAATGATTCGAACTACGAACACGTATTCAAGGACACGATAATTCAAGACAACGTATGCATTATGTTATCAGTGAGGTTATTTTTATCACTTTTGACCTCTTCCTTGCTCTTTCCATTAAATTAAATTTTCATTGTTTGTTTTATTTATTGGAGAACACTACGAGTTGAATTGACAATTTGAAAAGTATTGCGTTATGTTCCTTATTTAATGAAATAATAACAAAAACCCTCGCCCGCCGACCACGAACTCTGTAAAGTGTTCGAAACGTCGGAATGAAGTTAAAGTTAATTAATATACGCGAGTTTATCCGTTTTAATAGTTTCATTTCATGAGTAATCCTCGCGGTAACCGAATAAAATATTATTTCCTTAGTTAAGTCAGTAACTATCGTGTATACTGAAACAAAGTGCACTGTGAAATAAGTGTTTAGTTATTTACACCTTTTATTTAAATGTTTTTGAACCACCAATAAAGCAATATCAATAAATATAAATACGAATGGAGACATTCTACATATATTTTCGATTAACCTGAGTAGATATACTAGGTACAATATACATTTTTGTTTCAGCCAACAGAACTATCACGTATCAATGTGGCGGAGTCCTGATAAACCACCGCTATGTTTTGACTGCGGCCCACTGCGTCACTGGTGCCATCAACCGCGAAGTAGGCACACTGTAAGTTTACTTTTACCTAGCACTCGCAGGTTAACTGGGAAGCTTCAAATAGCTTATTTATTTATTTATTAAGTATCAAAAATGTCTCTCACCGCTCCAATCCATCTATTTACTTACTTTATTTATTTACTCAAATAACGTTTATCGAAAAAGGTTCGCACCGTTTCGATCCTTTTCCTATATCTTGTATCTGGCTGCAGAATTGCGTAACGACCAAATACTTGAATGAATTCTGAATGAAGTCATTCAAGTATTTGGTCGGTATAATGGTTACGCACTTTTATAACCAATTAAGAGTTTACTACTTGTACTTACTGCTGACTCCAACAGCTAAAATAAATGGTTGTGATTTTAGTATCACATCAAAATTACAACAATACAACTGTTTCCGCACTAAGAAAAATATTGGTCCAAACTAATTTGCTCATCACCTCAATAGCTACATCTATAACCTTAATTTGATAAGGCTTAATTAAACTTGACGTGATTTAACAATCAAATTGATTTGACGTAGGTAACTAATACGTTTGTTAAGATACATAATTACCCTAGTTATATTGTCACTTAATTTAAGTAAGTATTGGTAGATTAAAATTTGGTTCCCTTTTGTTTCTAGTGCGAAACCTCTGAAATAATGTATAATTGTATATGTTGTCGCCTATGATTAGTTCTACATATTATAATACTAGCGACTCGCCCCGACTTTGTACGGGTCCATAAAAACCTTCCTCTTGAATTACTCTACCTATAAAAAAAAACTCATCAAAATCCGTGGCGCAGTTTTAAAGATTTAAGCGTACAAAGGGACATAGGGACAGAAAAAGTGACTTTATTTTATACTATGTAGTGATAGTGAAGTATGTGACCGTATCCCAGTAATGCTCCGTTACGTCAATTGACTTTCATCGTGTTTTCCTCCAGGATTCCCCGTTACAGCCTCCAGTGTGATAGATTTGAGGTTTGGTAATCATTAATCAATACTTATAATCATTCATAATAGTCTTGTATGTTGTATTAATGGTCACTACACCGATTACTTACACTTGAACTACAGCGCTATTCTGATGCTTAGTGCTAAGATGTACGTTTAGTGCTAAGAAGGTGGCAACGATCTAGACGAGCCCGAGGCACAAGTCGGATTATATATCAAATATCTTTTCATTTTGTTTGGGTGGTTGTAGATTAGGTTAGTTAGACAATTCAGACTCAGACAGAGAGCGTGGGAGAATATTTGCAGATGTACGCGTGATACAGGAGATTAATTCACGTCTCTGCTGTGGAACGTTCTAAAGTTAAACTCAGCAAAATCTCATGAACAGCACCTTCTTTTTGATAGTGACATCTGAATGCCATCGGAATGACCAAAGTTCATTAACCTTAAATCCATAAAGATTGCAAAAACTGGGAGCAGAAAAAAATAATTTAATAAAAACCTTTAAAATAGTTACTTACGAAAATTTCATAAAAAATTGCACTAAAACGGTCTGCGTCTGGAACGACGAGATTACTATATGTATTACTTTCTTTCTATATAGAGGACGGGAATTATGAAATCCTATAACAGATATTATTCTGCCCCTTTTTACTTACTATTAGTAACTTAGTATTAGATATCAGTATTATTTATTTTCGTGTGTTTTATAACTGCAATAATGATGTGAGAT
This sequence comes from Thaumatotibia leucotreta, assembly GCA_025490895.1. Taxonomy (NCBI): domain Eukaryota; kingdom Metazoa; phylum Arthropoda; class Insecta; order Lepidoptera; family Tortricidae; genus Thaumatotibia; species Thaumatotibia leucotreta. Next base: position 19,450 of record JALPQI010002568.1, read on the forward strand.
TCTACGAATAAAAACGACTCAATTGAACTATTTTTAATTTATTATTTTGGTATTGTGAATGGCGATTTGAAAGTGCCAGACATATTTGAATAAATAATCGTTTGATTTGTTTTGATATATGATGTTTGACTTAATTACGCCAATACAAGAAATTTTAATTGCAATAACTATAATCTGATAGATAATACGATTAGTGTCGACTAATAAAGCACGATTTAAATGTTACGGGCTCGCGATTGAAACTTCAAAACTTGACACGCGAAGTACGTGCAATCGTGGCTTTCCCTCTGCATATTTTAGCAAATCGATCTGACACCCGTTTGCTTCAAACATTTAGAAGGGCGTATTCTTATTATATGCGCCGCGTGGTGACGACAGTAATAATACATTTGTTACCACAGCAACCGTGAGTGTCGTAAGAGTCGACAAAGAGATTAAAGTGTCACCAGTCAATTATTGATGATGGGCAGCAGCATCATCATAGTGGGCACATTACTACAATTGCCAGCCAATCCGCTTGCCCAGCGTGGCGATTATGGGAATCACCTCTACGCCCCTACGCATGGGTTATCCCTTTATAGGGCACCGGTCTCAAAAATTCTTGTACAGAATTTTTCGTACTACATAATAGCGTTGAGGCTTGAACCTACGATTTTTTCGAGTCTTGCCCGTTAAAGGGTTATAGATTGGCCTAATATCATGCAGTGGATCGAAATAGGCTAATTATGTGTGATTCTTGTTTCAAGTGCCACCGTTCGGCTCGGGGAGTACGACACGCAGAGCGACGTGGACTGCGTGGACAACTCGTGCGCAGACCCGCCGCAGGAGATCCCGGTGCAGGCTGGCCTTCCCCACCCCGGATACCATGACAAAAACAAGAACAGGGTGGACGACATCGCTCTGGTCCGGTTGGCTCAACGAGCTAGATATACTTGTAAGTTTCATTCACATTTTGGATGATTTACATGATGAGTTTTTAAAATGAACATATAACATATAGACGCATTATACCTACATACAGTGTGTTAACATGATGCAGGCTTTTATTTGAACCGAGGATTGAGATGCAGATTCTTAGCCAAACCATGAGCATTATTTGTTTAAAAACCCTAATTTTAAAAGTAATTAACTTTCTAAGAAAAGTTAATTAAGAAGCAATGTACTTCAAAATAAATCGTTAATTGGCACTTGACAATGACAGATCGCAGCCACTCGCAACGTTTGACAACTAAGCAGTACACGCGTTGCATTGATCGTTCGAACGAAATAAAAATAATTGTACAGTTAATTTAAATATTTGTCAACTCTTAATACTTGAAAACGATTGCCAGTAATGCGTATTATTACCCATTTTCGTAAAAGCCTGGGTCATGGTAACACACTGTATAAGAAGGTAAATGCCCATAATCGCCACGCTGGGCCAGCGGATTGGCGATTGCAGTAATGTGTCCACTATAATGACGCTGCTGCCCATCATCAATCTTTTATCAAATAATGGTCAGTGACACTTCAATCCCTTAGTCGACTCTTACGACACCCGCAGCGCAGGAGGAGTTGGGGTGGTGACAAATGTATTCTTATTGCCGTCACCACACGGCTGACACGTCACCACAAAACTTTAATAACAAAACTACTACTTTAATAAAATATTCAGTTTAAATATTCAGTTGTTGTCGTTGTTTAGTTACATTGCATTTGTCCTTAATTATAAATTATAATTTTAATTTGCAAATATCTAAGTTAATGTCAACAGACAAAAAGTTTAAGATGCTAAACGCGAGTTGCTTATACTTAATTATAATAGCATTAATCTAACGAAAATACCTTGTTGCTTAAGTACCTCCCTGTTGAAGTTTAGGCCATCGCATTTATCGGTAGAAGCGAGTTTCTTGTAAATCTAGAAAAGATCCAATCTACTTATTAATATAATCGACAACACACCTGTGAACACAGGCAAAGAGCCAAAAATATGTAAACAGAACTTCATTGCCTGGACATAAAGGTGTGTATACATATTTCTGACACTTTGTCTGTATCTACAGCTGTGTTGTCGATTGTACGAGTATGTAATATTGTTTTTTCAGACTACGTGCAGCCTATCTGCCTGCCGGACGGCCGGGCGAGGTTGGCGGTGGGCAACGACGTGTATGTCGCCGGCTGGGGAAAAACCTTAAGCGGTAGGTTCACTATTGATTTTACTTCCATTCTGGCGCTTCCAAGAAATTATCGGTGGGTATACTCGTACGTGTGTTATGATGTGGTAAATCGAGTTACTATGGTAAACACAGTGTAACGTAATATAACGAATGTTACGCTGTATCAAGGATATACGCTGTATTTGTTAGCCTCCGTAGCCTAGTTGGTAGTGACCCTGCCTACGAAGCTGGAGGTTCCGGATTCGAATCCCGTCGAGGGCATTATTTGTTTATTTACTTATCACAAATATTTGCTCATTTGTCGTGGCTGTGTATATATTAAAGTATCTATGTATATGTATATTATGTATATTGTCTCTTGGTACCCACATTACAAGCCTTAATTATTGAGCTTACTGTGAGACTAGGTTTACGTCTACCTATACTGAATATTAAAAATAAAAAAATGTGTATTTAAGATGTCTCAAGACATTTTTTTACTGAAATTGTAAATAATCGTTTTTTTATCCCTAAAGATGTTCGTAATTTATATTTATAACAAATTATACAATATTTCAGGACGTAATAGCCCCATAAAGCTGAAGCTGAAGCTACCAATTTTCGAAAAAGAAAACTGCGTTCAAAAGTACCGCACATTAGGAGCCGAGCTCGGAGACAAGCAGATCTGTGCTGGTGGAGTATTCTCCGAAGATGCCTGCAGAGGGGACTCCGGAGGCCCGCTCATGAGGGCCAAGAGTAAGGGTGTCTACGAGACGGTGGCCGTAGTGTCCTTCGGCTATGGTTGCGGGAGGGACGGCTGGCCTGGAGTCTACACTTCTGTGGCGAGTTACATAGACTGGATCCGTTCTACGATGCGAAATAATAATGTTTAATAATAATAATAATAATAACATTTATTTCGAGTAACACGAGACTCATACATGATATGGTTAGTTGAATTAGGTACTTAATACTAATATAAAATTGAATACAATAATAATACAATAACTACATAATAATCTGACAGTGCGATATATGCAAGTCGCAACAATGCCTCATAAATGGACAGTCAATCCTGTCCCCTATGGAACGCAGGATAGGGTTGGGGCTGGCGCGCACCCGGCGCACCAGGGATGTACATCGCTTGCGCATGCTCGTGTAGAAGCAGTCCACTCGCGCTTCCGCGAACATCCCTGATGCGCTACAGAAGCGCGGCAGCCCCACCAGCACCCGGAACGCGTTATTGAATTGTACACGGAGAGCCCCGTAAGCCCGTTGCGTATAGCTCCGCCACAAGCTGCACGTGTACAGAGAGGTACAATACGTTTTAAATAATGTTATTTTAACCTCCCTTGTGCACCGCGCGAACTTACGGGAGATCATATTGGCCCTAACTGACAGAGCCCTCCGTTCCCGTTCTATGTCCATATTGTCCTTAAGATCGTGCGTTACAATATGCCCTAGGTATTTAAAATTCCACACCCTTTGCAATGGAGTGCCGTCTAACCTTATGGGGGGTACTGTACCTATTTTGTAGTTTTTAGGTTCAAATACCATCAAGTGGCTTTTAACTACATTATATTTAAGTCCGTGGTCTATAGCATACTTTTCGCATGTTTCCAGTAGCCGACGTAAACCACAGGCAGAAGCGCTAAGTAGAACAGTGTCGTCAGCATAACTGATATTGTTGACACATACTGAGTCAATATGACATCCGACATGCATTCTACCTAGCGCCTCTAGAAGCTCGTTAATATATAGGTTGAAGAATGTAGGCGAGGTGAGCCCCCCTTGCCTCACACCACACTCCAACCTATAAGGATCAGACATCGTACCCGCCCATCTAACGCTGTTGACCTGGCCCTTGTACCAGTACCGGAGTATCTGTACAGTTTCCAAAGGCAAGCGAATATCTTTAAGCTTCTTCCACAGTAAATCGTAGGACACCAGGTCAAAAGCCTTAGATAGGTCCAAGAATGCAGCGTAAACCGGAGTTTTTCTATCTATATAATACTTGACGGTATGCTTAAGGCAAAGTATGGCGCTCTCAGTGGATAGTCCCGGTCGAAACCCAAATTGATTGTGACTAAGACGCACGTATTTGTTTACCTGTACGTTAAGCATACCATCAAATACCTTGGCAATGATCGTTGCCAAGGATATAGGTCTATAGTTACTGGATTCCGCAAGGTTGCCAGTTTTGTTTTTAACTACCGGTATAACTATGGTCCTCATAAAATCATCAGGCAAATGGCAATGTCTGACACACAACGTATAAAACATAGCCAGCACTCTATAAATATGAGGACCTGCATTTAGAAGATGCTCAATACTGAGTCCATCATGGCCCGGAGACTTGACACGTGAGATCATGCGAATAGCTTTTGCTACCTCCTTGGCAGTAAAGGCAGGTCCCACTGGTTCCTTGTTGGCCTCAGCACTGTTCACCTCCCGCTTTGAAGAATCTAAAGATGACTTGACAACAAACATGTCCTTGAAATGGTTGGCTACATCTTTCAACTCACTTTTACCATCTACGCTAAGAGGGCAACCCGGCCGAAGCCTCATCGAGTTGGTAGCCTTCCAGAACGAACGGAAATCCTTTTTTGAGTGTTGCGACGCAATGATGTCCATTTTTATTTGTAACTGGTGATCTTGACACCATTTAAGACGCGCTTTAAAGATCTTTCGAGTTTCACACATTTCATTAAAAAGGTTTCCATTCGCAGGTCTACCAGAAAGCACCCACTCCCGAAACTTCCGCCTGGCTACCCCATGAGCATCTTTGACATGCCTGTTCCAACCAATGACTCTGCTCCCAGACTTCCGTTTCCTGATTTTACAATTTTCAATAGCGGCTCGGCGTAGAACAGACACAATATCATTATACAATTGATCTATTACCTGCCTGTGATTGTTTTCATAGCAGTGATTGTCAGCACAACATCTGAGCTCCATGGGAAAATCGATTAACTTTAAGCCTGCGTGACATACTTTTTTATAGTGGTTATAAGATTTGTATAATAAATCTTTATATAAAGAGTTCATTAGCAATGGACTGATTGGACTGTGCGTACTAAATGCACATACAATACAATACGTTCAAGTGTGAACGTGAAATGACAATGTTAATGTTTGCGCATTAATCTCAAGTTTGTGATGTTATTAATTAGACTAATTAGGAATTGATGTTTCGATGTTCAGAAAATTTTACCTAAAACAGGTTCTATAAATGTATTGTATAAATAATGATTGATATGTATACAACAATTATGTTCTTATAATTAGGACTCATTATTTAAGCGATTATAAAGTAGTAAGTATCTGTACCTAATTAAATGCAGCCTACAAATTCAAGTGACCACTTAGACATTATATACTGTACAAAAGTAAACGTAATATTTAAAAAGTTGTTTATAATGCTCTGAAAATATATAAAAATATAAAAAAAATTCCAACATTTCTTTCGATTAAATTGTTCTTACCTAGAACTTCTTGTTTTTAAAAATATTTTTTCGATTACCGCGATGGTTTTTCATGAAACAAAACTATGATGACGGATTATATCGCGTACCTACCTATGTTAATAATGTAAGTTTTTTACCATTTCTAATATTTCTATGAATAAAATATTATGTTAACAAAGTAAGTAAATTACAACCAATCAATTGCGCTCAAGACAATATTCATCGAAGCATTTGCAAATTAAAGATAAATACGCCAGAGGCAGAAATACAAACTTGATAGATTTATATTTCGGTCTCTTGTGAAATAAGTAAATTTACCTAATTTAGTCTATTTAGCTGTGACGTCAACGATGTCTGAAAATAAGTGTGCTTTCGGTCGAGAACATAAATATGATTAAAGTTTTTCGCATTAAATCAATCGCATAAGTAAAAACGTGTGACATAGTTCTGCCTTCGACTACACTGACACTCATACTTCTCTTTATAACTAGCATCAAGGTAAAATAAGAAGAAAGGATAATAAAATTTTACACACGGACCACGTTTTTTCTTAAATATGACAGGTTCTGACAATTCGTCGAGTTTAAGGAGACATTACTTTACATTCACCATAACATAGACCGAGCTTACTTGCTTGATGGTTGAAAATATCACTATATTCAGTTTTCCCCCGTTTAACGTTGTTATTGCAGTCAAGTTGGTGTAGCAGACACTACGTGACGTCATTAAAAGATTGTTGGTGTTTTAAAACGTTCACTTTAATTGATTAGGTAAAGAATTATGTAAATAATTGAATTGATTTACATTAAGACTTTGTTTGCCATTAATTTAGAATGATAGTAGGTACGAGTAATTGTAAATTACTACAATTATTGCTACATTAGGTATGTTTCTTTTCATTATACGTTTTTATATCATTCTATGCAAAAGTATTTGTGAATTATTAGCAACAGGATAGGTATATTATTTACGAAAACGTCTGCGGACCAGGGGTGCGATTTTTGAATTTTACCAGTGACTTAACTATCACCGAAAACAAAGTGATTTCCCTTGAGTTCGTATTTTTGAAATATCATCGGTGACTAGAATTATAAACTGATAATTTTATATACCAATGACCTCAATATCATCGGCGAAAATCAATAATCGCTTACTTATTCAAATAAATTAATTCTCATTTATTCCCTACACGCCAATGCATCCCAAAAGTCATCAAGGATTCCCACTTCGACGAAACAAAGAAATTCAATTAAACGTAACGTATCATTTGCATATAGGTGTCACTGGCAATCAAATTAAGTGGGGCGCTCACAATACTATGCGCATAATTTGATCATTTACCCTTTCAATGCGTTGTGGCTCTGGTAGCCTTATATTTAAATCGCCCTTCATGAGACAATTTGAAGACGGTAAATTACACAGAAATGTTTCATGAAAACAATGCTTCCTCACAGTTTGTTCGAACTTACTTCCTAATATTTAAAACGTCAATAAACATTTGTAGTAACAACAATAAGATGTATCACTTACCTAAAGTAGAAATTATTAACGACTTCGTGTTTTCAATTTTACACCTTGATTTCTATGTATTTATGCAATGGGTCGATACTCGATTGCAGGCCTTAATCGAAAGAAAAATTACGATCGCGTCAATTGTGTTACGAAAGTTAGTGATACTAACTACAATATGGTACACTCTGTCGAACAACTTTCAGTAGAAAAGGCTGCTTTGAAAAAAGAATCGGTCTGCACAAAGCTAGAAATATTGAACTTGCTGCCTTTTTGACCGCTAAAAGTTGTTACACAAAATTTTACTTCCGAACGTAAGAAAATATGAATTAAAATTTTGTTTTCATTAAAGGCCGTATACTATCCATTTTTTTTCTACTCGTCGACTGTAATGTTCGAATTATGATTACGTATACAAAATTAATTAATTCCGTCCGCTGGATGCGGGTGGCGCAGGACCGGTCATTGTGGCAAACTTTGGGGGAGGCCTATGTTCAGCAGTGGACGTCTTTCGGCTGATATGATGATGATGATGATGATACAAAATTATAACCATATATATATATATATATATATATACAGTGTTTTTTTTAAGTGGGGCAGTATGGGGAAATCGGAAACTATAGAAGATACAAGGAAGCTGTCTTAGGAGACATAAGGTATTTTTTTGAGATAACAATTTTGACATTTTCAAAATTTTGGTCAAGTGCGAGTTGTACCTAAAAATTAATAATATTGATAAAAAAATTTTTGACGCAGATCGACGTGATTTCATGCGTAGACAATTGTATTGTATGGGATGAAAAAAATCTGAACAGCAGAAGTTAGTCAAATTTAAGAAAACAATTTCTCATATTACATCCACTGTGAAGTGTCTACTACTGCGAGGTCAATATTTTAAAAAGTATTACTTACAGTTTTCGAACACGACATTTGAATTTGGAACGTTTTATTTAAGTTCAAAAGGACTTTAATAAGTTTCATGTCGCGAGCTCATAAAAAAAAATAATGAAAATATCCAACGAAATTCTAAATACGAATAGATACTCAATGGTCATTCCAAATTTTAAGTTTTTTTTTCTTTATGAGGTCGCGAGATGTAACTTATTAAAATACTTTTTTTTTTCATTTATTGGGGTAAATAAACAGTCACTACAAGGTAGACTGACAAATATTCTTATAAACAAATGTTTACAGTATGTGTGACCACATATTACACTTAAATAGTAATTTATACATTCAGAGCTTAGCGTAAGGGTAATACAAAGAGGTTATATTTTTGAACTTAAATAAAATGTTCCAAATTCAAATGTTTGTTCAAAAAGTGTAAGTAATGCTTTTTTAAATTGCAGCAACTACCTTACAGTAGTAGACACTTCACAGTGGATGTAGGTAACAGGAGAAATGGTTTTCTTAAATTTGACTAACTTCTGCTGTTCAGATTTTTTTCATCCGATACAATAAAATTGTCTATGCATGAAATTACGTCGATCTGCGTCAAAAATTTTTTTTATTAATATTATTAATTTTTAGGTACAACTCGCACTTGACCAAAATTTTGAAAATGCCAAAATTGTTATCTCAAAAAAATACCTAATGTCTCCTAAGACAGCTTCCTTGTATCTTCTATAGTTTCCGATTTCCCCACACTGTCCCACTTAAAAAAAACACTCTGTATACGTCGAGTTTGTAACTCAATTATAATGAACTCAAAAGCCAACGCTGCTGTAGGCAACTGAAACAAAGACCAATCACGTGACATCAAAAAATACATCAACGGGCGGCCACCACAGGATCTGCACTTCGTTTCAGCGGATTTATTTCATTGTTTATATTTGTTTACTTATTTTTATTGACTCATAGAAAAAGTATTGTACACAATAGTGTTATAATAAATATTTCAATCTCGGACCTTAGGTTCTTAGGCCACTCACCAAGCTCCATGGCTTAAACACGGTACTCGACTGAAAAGCTCTCTATTATAATTTATAACACGATTGTGTAAAATACTATTATTTCACATTAAGTTGATGACAGTCTACATTTGTGCCTAAATTATTAAACATTTTTATAGCATTTTTTTCCGTAAAAATTAATGATTTCAGGGTTCCATAGCCGAACCCGCTAAACCAGAATCCTCATAGATTCGTCACGTCCGTCTGTCACAGCCGATTTACTCGGAAACTATAAGTACTACTTAACTAGGATATGTTTTGTGTGATACTAAATAGCAAAAAAAAAATAAGATGAGACCAAATTAATGCAAAAAAATAATAGCATATCGCCGCGTAACTACCAAACCAGATAGAGTTCAAATATCAAACAATGGACACTCAAATTCACCCTAATTGAATTTGTTAGTTACGCGGTATTGCACTATCCCCGATGATATCGGTAATTTTTGAGGGGCTTTGAATGCGACATCATACATAGTTAAGAAATACCCTAATTAACACCTTCTGTTGATGTATGTCCAAATACTAGAAGCTATTTACTTTTATCTGATAGGTGTTTGTAACAATAAACACTGGATGTCCGTATAAAAGCATATTTCCTTCAGTATTCTGATATAATCAACGAAAAATATAAGTATTTGTTTGTTAAAGTTTGTAGTTATATTATTTTAATAATGTAATAGAATACAGTTTCTATTCATACAAAGATTAAAATAATCTCTTCATAACACAAAAAAATCTCCTGGACAACGCAAATATTGCATCCAATATCCCATAGTGATTTTTCCTTGCAATCGATGTTTCCCCATAAATTTTATGCTAGACTTAATTCTCTATAGCAGCGATATAAATAATTTTCACTCGGATTTCTTAAGCGTCCATGCACACGGGAAATAAATGCTTCATCTCTGCTTCGCTAGCAATAACTCAGCGGGATCTAGACGAAAACACAGGGGAACGGCGTGTTTACAGTAAAAGCTTTTGTAAGGTAAAGTTGAATCTGACTTTGATTAACCACTTTTATACATCAGAGCTTATCTGTTTGTAAACCTAAGAAGAGACACATTGAATACGTACATTGATAAGAGCATAATTAGGGTTGGTCCCATTTTAGGGTTCCGTAGTCAACTAACTAAAAACCCTTACCTATCATCGTAAGGCCCATTCTATTTTTAGGACAAGTTAAATAATAGCCCAGTGTCCTAAAAAAAAGACATTATATTTAAAATTTTGGGACCTACAAAATAAAATTCATATTGCTTTGAACTATGACGTCATGGGCCGGTATGAGTAAATTTTGTTGTCCTAAAAATAGGACGCTGCCTTATGAGGCTATAGTTTCGCCATATCTGTCTGTCCGTCCGTCCGTCCAAGGATAAGCTCAGTGACCCTTAGCACTAGAAAGCTGAAAGGTACCAATATGTAAATCAGTCACGCCAACAAAATAGTAAAATAGAAAAAAGTGTTTTTATTACGATACGGTCTACACGTAGAGTGGGGAGCGTTTTTTTATTTCAACACAAACGTGTAATATATTATTGGATAAATATTTAAAAACGACTAGAGCTTACTAAAATATTTTTTTGTTAATGTTAATGTTTTCGGTAATAATCATTCCGAATTTAATAAATTTGTTCCGTCCTCTTAACATTTGAGGAAAATTATTTTAAATTAGATTGGTTGAACAATTTTTGAATAACTACGGAACCCTACACTGAGCTCGGCCCGACATGCTCTTGGCTGGTTTTTTTTCCAACGTTTTCTTAAACACATATCAAGTTACTTTAAAATGGGTTCAGAAGGCATAGCGAAATTACTTGCATTTTTACTTATTCTTCTTGTAGTAGGTATCTTTGTACCCTGAACCAATATTTGATTTTACTGTTGACACATACGCCGACTATTAATCACATTTCTAGCTAAAATATACTTTACATACAAGTTTTCACAATTAAATTTCCATAAAAGCAAAATATCAGCATAGAAAATAGCGGCAATTAAATACTCCTTTATACCACTTGTCTTTTTTGTACTTTGAGGATTTAGTAATGGAGTCGGCTTCATATCGTTTCCCCTCTGCCAAAGACTTTGGCCAAGAATTTGTACATTGACCAAACCTGTTTATAAAAACTATTTCATTAATCGATTCTTCGCAGTCTTGTAATCGTTATGTACCCGTAACAAGCTCCGTCAAAATGCCTGTATGTGCTATGTATGGATTCAAAACTCGTTCAAATACATCATGTATACAAAATATACGTTACCATTTCATATCTTGCCTTTATTTGTTTATATTACAACATTTTATTACATAAAATTGTTCAAGAAAATCAAGTACCAGGGAATCGATAGCAAAATCGGTTTCAAAAATATCGCACACAATTCGTATTTTCATTTTTAACTGATGGAGAAAGTTTGACATTTATTGTATTCTCGTATTTAAGGTTAATAAGGTCTACCCATCTTTAAATTTTGAAGGAAATATCAGACTTAGTGAATCAAGTAAGACAGAAGACTCTGCCTTGGTCTAATGTTAAGCTTACATGTAAGCCAATAAGGTTGAATATTTATTGCGCTTATTTGGAATACGTATTACGCGCGAAAATACATAGTGATGTGAACGTTACTCTTTATGACACAATGTCGAGAGTAGGTATAAAATGTCGAGATACGGACATTTGTGTTTACGTCTATTAAAGTTCTCACAGTAAGTAAATAAAAACACAGTCTTATCGTATTCAATAACTTCATTTTTACAAGTGCTACTTAACGCTAGTTGGACCTATATTATAAATTGTATTTAGGTACTTACTAAAATATCACTAAGGAATATCAGTTTCACCGGCCTTATTGCAAAAACTTGTATGTATACGCACCTACGCACCTTGTACCTACGCACTTGTATTCAAATTGTATCCTTACGAGTATTCACAATTAAGCCTCAGTGAGTTTTACCCCAGCTAACTAAAACTTTCTTACTACAACAAAATAAATAATACTCGTATGTACACTAGTATGGACATATCGTCAGTTGTAATATGAATTAATTTAACCACCAAATGACGATTTTTCAGGAGAGCCCAAAAACGAATTTGACATTTATAAAGTATGTTGTATCTTTTTAGTTAATTATCCTATTGAAATGATGTTTACAGTTACTAACTTTGACCACAGTTGTAGTTCAGGAAATGGCTGCTGCTTACGTTAAATATTTTTAATAAATTTTGGAGTTACGTTAATAATTTCATGAAAATCATCAAAAGTGGATTTCATAACTTAGTGTAACTCACAAATTGAAACCAAATTGCTTATAAGCCATACATTACAAATGGCGCTTACAGCATTGACATTTATGAAAATATGGTGAGTACATACATTAGAAACCTAATAAAATGGCAAAGTATTTGTTAACGTAATCGACATTTTTTTCCGAATATCAATATTTTAAATACACCGTTCGAATGAGCAGGAAATTTGCAGTCGAACGGTATACTTAACTCAATTTCGTCATTTTGGTGGTTACATTAATTCATATTACAATCGACGATATATTGTTTTCTTTCACAACTGCTATTAATATTATTTATTAACATACCTGGGATAACTCGGGGCATTTATACGAAAGTGATGTAGCAAAATATTTTATCGACTAAAAATATATCGATGTTACTGTAAATGACAACATCAAAATGTTATTCGGCATAAATAAATATTAGGTACTTACTCTTCAATTAAAATAAAAAATAATTTTGAACGGGTAGTTACGCGTTTATTTTAAAATAATTTTCAAAATATACAATTAATATTGAAATATCAATATTTAAATTGTCATTTTGATTAAATTGAAATCTACATACAAGAGGCCCGATATCAGATATGACATCGAACCTCTGTACTGTCATCGAGAATGTTCAATAAGCACATATTTTATTATAATTATATCGACATCTTTTTAATCGATATCAAATCCCTATAACTTGCCCCCAGTTATCCCAGGTATGTTTATTAAATATTATAATTGATTTACGGATTTCGAAATGCACGTGATTGACCGAGACTTTCCTTACAGTTACAGCCTTCGTAGTCAAAGATCGCGATAAACGAAAACATAATCAATTGAAGTAGGTTAATGGCAAGACATTCAGGCGGTTTTGTATTAAAATTGGTTGATTAATTAATGACTGTTATTAATTGTCTGTTTACTTTTATTTAAATACTCAAAACAACAATATATAGTACCAAAGTGCACGTCAATCTATGACGTTTAGAAAAATATATCGATACGATAATCTTCAGACACTTGAAAGCCATATTAATCGGTTCGATTATACCTACGTCGATAGTTTGAAATTGTGTCCGCATAGAAATTTTACTGTATTAGTGTGATAATTTAACTTAGTGTTGTGGTATTGTTTAAGTGGGCGTGAGTAGTAACGAGAAGAAGAAATGCATTTGTAGTTAGATCGTTTACATGTGTGCTACCTCGTCCCCCTCGGAAATTGGCAGAATGTTTTGTTAGGAAAGTTATTGCGATACCGTCTCCCCATACTAAATCCTCAAAGTTTTTGTAAATCGTAAACATTGAAATGAAATCCCTATTCTAATATTACTGGAGATCGAATGTTGTGCGGTTTATACTGATTTAACATTTCATATCTATATCTTTAATATCTGTGGATACTGGAATAGTGACCCACTTGAGTTTTGACAGCTGTTCAAAAACTCATTTCTTTACAAAAATCGGTACCACAACGTTAACTTTTAATTACAAATTAGCTGTGCATTACAGTACTAAGGGATCTGTCCCAATGGGTAAACGGGGCAATTACGGGTATTTTCTTCCCGGCTAGGAGGGAAATAAGTGCCATTTTTCTATTCAAGGACTTTTTATTGCCAGCCTAAAAATATCAATTAAATATGAAAATAAATAGCACGTCCATAATCGATTACGATTTCTTCACAATCCGTCGTGTCCATAAATATTAAATATATTTATTATAATACACTTACCTATCTTATATTTTTCTCAAAACGTTCTGGATTTATAATATTGTGGAATCCATCACATTATTCGGACTTCAATTAACGCTCTCATCGAAAATATAAAGGTACTTTTGAACTCTCGTGATACAATCTACTATTTATTTATAAATATATATTTTTACACTACTAGGTTAGAACATATATTATTATTATTCGAGATATCCATCAAAGTGACCAGCGGTCCAACCGCAAAAAACGAAATTCGTAAATTTTGAGGATTTTTCTCTGTCACTCAAACGAAGGCGTCATCAGAGAGAGAGAGACAAAAGAGAAAAAATTTACGAATTTCGTTTTTTGCGGTAGTAGGCCAGTGTAGACTCGTTGCATAACGAACATTAATACTAGTGAGACTTTTGTCGACCGAAATACCCTAGTACTACATAACTTAATTTACGTAAAAACCTACATTTACTTAAAAACAACCTATAAATCACAAACGTGAGTATATTCATTTTCCCCTGGAGATAACAAATACGCGAAGGGGAAACTCCAATCGGAATCTAAAAATTACGACAGTTTAAAAGTAGGTGTCATTTACATAAAACTACTATATCGGAAATGATAAATAGTCTCGTTCGCCCCATTTGTTTGTTCATACATGTAAAATTGATAGAAAAGAAACAACCCCAGAAGAGCTTACTTTTTTTCATTATTTTAGTCGTTACGCCTGAAATATATTATTCATTTAGTAGGTTGTTCAGAATCATGACATTATTCTTATTAAGATGATTAGGCTGTACCTACTAAATCGTATCTTCTCCAAAGTCTTTACGTCTCCAAATACGAATCTGGTAACAATTAAATGTAAGTATGTTAACCGAAGTAGCACCTAGTAATATAGTACTTAGGTAAAAAGAAGCAATACTGAGAGAAGGAAACGTGTATGAGTCTGACGGGCATGTCTCAGTATCAAGTACAGTGGGGTTCAAAATTGTGAACGCCACTGTACAAGACTAACAATGTGACATGCCTGATTAAAATAAGAGTACAATAATAAATATAATGTTCTTAACGCGTTCGGCTGAACAACGTCTATACACGGGGCAAAAGTGTTAAGGAACTACGGCACCAGCGGCATGCCAACTTGTTACCGTACAAGATTAACAATGTGACATGCCTGATTAAAATAAGAGTTCAATAATAAATATAATGTTCTTAACGCGTTCGGCTGAACAACGTCTATAGACGGGGCAAAAGTGTTAAGGAACTACGGCACCAGCAGCATGCCAAATTGTTACGGTTACGACGATTTAAATTATTAGTAGGTCGATATTATTTAAAATGCTCAACAATGTAGGCAGAAGTTGCACGCAATATTGTTGTGGACTCGTATGTTTAACTACATGACATGCAACCATATTATTAGTTGCTGCGATCTCTAAAACAATATCGCAATCACTGATCAACAACATAGAACACGGTACTTATAGATGTTTATCACGCACACTATAAAAGGTTAGCACAGGTGAATTCGAACAAGTATATTTTCTGAATAAGGTTCGTTGGTTGGTTAAAGCATGAAGAGCATTCCTGCGAAAGCATTGTATCTTCTTGTAACGTTATTTGGAAGTACAAAAGGAAATGTAAGTGGTATACCTACTTTACTGTGGACAAATTCATCAGGATCTAATAAATAAATATTTATTTTATTTCTTGGACTAACGTTATTACAGCAATTGAATCGGACGCAAAGAAGGTTAGCAACCTTTCCCAAATTAAGTTTAAGTTTCAAAAATAGGTTACTTACACTTTGAGCGTAAGGCCCAGTTTAGCAGGAAATTACATTTAAGCGGATATAAAATACTAGATATTTATTTATTCTGCGGAATGGGGTACCGCATTTTTACTGATTAGATACTTTATCTAATCTAATTTGAAATATCGTCAGTTGTAATATGAATTAATGGGTTCACCCTGTTATGGCATAATTCTTTTCTGAATGATTCTATATGGCATAATGTATGTAGTCATACTTAATGGGCTTTGTGCAGAAACTGTTGTGGCATACTCAACTTTAGCACATTTCGTTGTGGCAGATTTCGAATGGTCCGAGTATTATATGAGCATAATTTCGATTCTCCTATTTATAATGAGGCATAATCTGGATGTGCATAAAAAGTATCGGCCTAGTTTGTTTTAGCATACAGAAAATGAACTAAAGATATAATTCCAAAATATCTATTTTTATAAGGTATTATCGCTATTGATAAATAATGCCATACTGCTAACACTTACTGTGTTACGTAGCTGAGTACTTTCTAGGTTGTTAAAAAAAATAACCTCGAAGACTAAGGTGGGAGCAAAGCTCCCGCCTTGGTCTTCTAACCTAACCTATCCAAGTTGGATCTGCCCGGGAAGGTTTTGTTCACTCGCTTTGCTCGCTCACTGCAGAAATTTTCACCCTCACAACAAATTCCAAAATATCTATTTCTATAAGGTATTATCGCTATTGATAAATAATGCCATACTGCTAATAACACTAACTGTGTTACTGAGCTGAGTACTTTCCAGGTTGCAAAAAAAAAATAACCTCGAAGACCTAACCTATCCGAGTCGGATCTGCCTCGGAAGGTTTAGTTCGCTCGCTTCGCTCGCTCACTGCAGAAATTCTCATCCTCACAACAAATTCTGCCAGACGAAAAATGCATGCAAGGTAAGGTTCGAACATGTGGCTATATGCCAAAAAAAATATGCAAATCTAATTTCTGTGTAATAACACTCTGAGTAAATAATAATATGCCAAGATAGTTTCGAGCAAAATAATGTCCGAAATATTGTTATTTATGCCAAATGTTTCTGCCTCATTAAGATTATGCCAAGTCTGTTATGTCCTAAGCGTTTCGGACAAAAAAAAATATGCCAGTTAGAGGGAACCCGAATTAATGTAACCACCAAATGACGATTTTTCAAGAGGACCAAAAAACGAATTTGACATTTAAAGTATGATGTATCGTTTTAGTTAATTATCCTATTGAAATGATGTATATCTTGTTTGTTTTATTTTTGAGAGGTCTATTTGACAGACAGTTACTAACTGCGACCACAGTTGTAGTTCAGGAAATGGCTGTTGCTTACGTTAAATATTAAAAAAAAAATTGTAGTTACGTTAATAATTTAATGGAAATCATCAAAAGTGGATCTTGTAATTTAGTGTAACTCACAAATTGAAACCGAATCGATTATGAGCCATACATTACAGATGGCGCTTACAGCATTGATATTTATAAAAATATGGTGAGTACATTTAGGAAGGACATATTTGTACTTACAAATTCGTACTTACGTTAAAATATTGTCTATGAGTTTTTTAAACCTTTACATACGTTAATAAAAAACGCAGAAACCTAACAAAATGGCAAAGTTTTTGTTAACGTATTCGACATTTTTTTCTGAATATCAATATTTTAAATACACCGTTCGATAGAGCAGGAAATTTGCAGTCGAACGGTAAACTTAACTCAATTTCGTCATTTTAGTGGTTACATTAATTCATATTACAATCGACGGTATATTTCCGTTATTAAGAAAATAATGATTTAAAAAAGTAATTGTAAATGAGCTACCTACTTTTTACAATCGAGCTCTATTATTTGTGCTATTTATGATTTTTATTGTGTTTTTGGAGACTATAATTTAAACACCAACTCGAATCCACAGATGTTTGATACATTGATGAAGGGGGGGACGAGGAACGAAAACATAGATATTAGCGTGTTTAAAAAATATGTATTCGTTAAGAGGAAAGAGGACGTGAGTCTATTTTATGTTCTGAGAGTACAATGCATATATATTGTAATGATAATATTTAGAAGAATCTCAGAAAAAAGAGTTTTCAATCCGAACTGTTTCCGACTCCAAACTAAACCAATCGTCACGAAAGCATGCAAATTTCTTGTTGAAGGAATTAAGTATATTCTGTGTAGGATTGTTTTAAATTTTGTCTTTCCGACCTATGTTTCGGACGTTCATTTTAAGCACCATTTGATTGCATAACTAAAAACAGTCTGACGCAGACATAAAATGTAAACAAATTGTTTTTCTAGGTTGAGACACAACAGCCGTTTAGCATTTACCAGTCCTGTTGCCTCTTAAATTTTTCACTTTTGATATCATTCGCTTTTGCACATTCTTATACAATGATAATATTTACGGCCATTTTCGTATACCTACAATATAATGTCTTGTAACGTTTGCGAGTATTTTAATTACTGGAACAAAAGGAATAGATACGTTTTGGTATTAAATATTTACAGGAATGCTACAATGCAGAATTTTCTGAAGATGTGTGGTCCTGTGCTGATTTTGACAATGAAGTTTTGACATGCAACCCACTTGCGGTTGGCATGGTAGGAGATGGTGCAGAACTGGGATTGCAAGGAAATATCAGTGTTTTTAAGGAAATAGAAGACGGAACAAAGGTAGACTACTTCGAAATACAATTTATAATAATCTTATAATTTAGAAATTCAAATGATAACAACACTTCTTCTTCTTCCGAGCCTTATCCCATTTACTTGGGGTCGGCTCTCCTTATACGGCGTCGCCAGGAGCTTCTATCCTGGGTCGTCTCTGGTGTTAAATTTGCGTCTTTTAGGTTCTTTTGGACAAGCGTCATCCATGTTGTTTTGGGTCTCCCGCGTCCTCTAGGCTTTTCGCTTATCTCCAGCACCTTTCTTGTCATGTGGTCGGGTGGGCGCCTCATGACGTGGCTATACCAGCGTAGTCGGTCTTCCGTGAGTTTGTCTTGAATTGGCCTCACTCTGAAGCTTCCTCTGACGTGTGTGTTTTTAATATGGTCTAGTAGAGTCACGCCTCCAGCCCAGCGGAGCATCCTCATCTCCGCAGCATGCAGTTTGTCGGCGTGTTGTTGTTTGAGTGGCCAACACTCTGATCCATACGTCATCGCCGGGCGCACTGCCGCCTTGTAAACCTTGCCTTTGATACGAACTGGCATTTGTTTATCGCAAAGAACGCCTGTGAGCTCACGCCACTTTATCCAACCGGTGTTGATACGGTTGACTACATCTGCATCAATGGTCCCATCGTTCTGTATGGTCGAGCCAAGGTATTTGAAGCTCTCTACTTCGTTTAATGGGTTGCCATCTAGGTGTATTGTGCTGGAGATGTTGGCGCCACTGAAGTTGCAATGCATCACTTCAGTCTTCTGACGGCTAATACGAAGTCCACCGTCCTCTAGGGCTGCTACCCAGTTTTCTAGAATGTTTTGTAGTTCTTTTACATTTTCACTTATCAAAACTATATCATCTGCGTAGAGCAGATCCCACGGAGGCGGACGTTGTATATGCGACGTGAGGTGATCCATGACCAGATTAAATAGTAACGGGCTGAGAGCTGAACCCTGGTGGACTCCTACTCCTACGTGGAACTCATCGCTGGTACCGGCTGGGCTTCGAACTTTTGACCTTACATCATTCATCTTATGTCTTTGATGATCGAGATATAGCATTCCGGTACGTTTTTGGATCGTAATGAATGCCAGATCAAGTTTCTCGGCACACGATCGAAGGCTTTTTCCAGATCTATGAAAACCATATGGAGATCGGTTTTATTGGCTCTATATTTTTCCATAAGTATCCTGAGTGTGTGGAGAGCATCAGTGGTGGACTTTCCGGCGACAAAACCACATTGATTTTCGGTAATTTCGGTGATATGTTTAAGTCTTTCGCTTATTACTCGTTCCCAAATTTTAAAGGTATGTGATATCAGCTTAATTGCCCTGTGGCTACCGCAGAGTCTCAAATCGCCCTTGTTTTTGTAGAACGGTACTATATAGCTTTGTCTCCATTTGTCCGGGATGCCGTCGGTCAGAATGCCGTTAAACAGGTCTGTTAGGAAAGAAACTCCATCATAACTGAGCCCCTTCCACAGCTCAGCTGGGATTTCGTCTGGCCCAGTGGCCTTGTGATTCGCCATCTTCTTTATCGCGAATTCAACTTCACTTGGCGTGATACAAGGTATGGGCCCTTGTGTAGGAGGGATTTCAGTTAGTTCTTTGCTAGGAAAGGTTTCGTTCAGTAATTTTGAATAGTACTCTTTCCATCTCTCTTGTATGTCCTTATTCGAGGTCAAAAGGCGCCCACTTTCATCTTTAATGTATTTAATCGTTTTTGTATCTTTTGTGTTATTGTGCCGTTGTTTAGCGATTTTGAAGATTTGTTTGTCAGTTGTTGCAGCTTCTAGCTCGGCATAGAAATCGTCTCTTGATGATGCTTTAGCTTGAGCAACCGCACGTTTGGCGTCCTTCTTTGTTATTTGATACGAAATGATAACAACACAATTTAATAAAATGTTTACTCATCATCACGAATCATGAGTAATTTCTTGTCCGTGTAGCTGATGAGTGATGAAGAATGCAACCGCGTCTAACTACATACTTCAATTCATAGCTGCCTCTTGTCTTGCCTTTGGCACTGGTCTCGCCAACGGTAATGATCAAGCAGCGAGTAACGATTGATGAGTTTTTCGTTCGCGGGCGAGCAAATTCTTCTTAGAAGATTTAATCGTCAGTCTTTCGTCAGTACACTACTGCAATAAGCAACTAAAAAATATGAATCTGTTATTTTTACTGACACGAGATCTACCTTGTGTACGTTTCTTAGGCGAATATACATTACATCTCTAATGAGACCAGTGCCTAAATGATATGAGATCTGTCTTTTTTTATACTAAATGTTAACTAGATTTTTTTCAATACCTGTGCTGATTGTATGTTTGTAGATGAATGTCGAAATATGGAAAATTATCGATATTGGAAAGGAGTACCTGTACCGTGCCCAGGGAGACATATGCGAAAGTTTAAAAGACAAAAATACGCCGTGGTATCCTATGTTTGACGCCATGAAGATCATTGAATGCCCCATAACTGTGGTAAATGTATAATTAATGTATTGAATTATTAGCCATTATTAGTACAGATGTAGTGAGAAATGACTTGCCTTCGGAAACGTTCGTCAACGTCATGCTGTTTCAGTCTATCTCACTGAGACTGACAGTAATAGCTGTCATGCTACTTCAGTCAGACTCGGTGACACTGCCTGAAACAGCATGTGTTTACGAACGTTTCCGAAGGCAAGTAATTTCTCACTACACCTGTATCATAACACATTGAACCTAAGGCACTGGTCCCACCGCGAGCTACTAAGCTATGAACTATCGGCTACTCTCTCTGGTCGGTCCCTCATGTCTGAGGATCGTGGTCAGCATCATGGTTGCATCTGGAGCGAATGATCTGTCTCCATCGTTTTCTGTCCTGAGTGTTTCTTACGACCGAGTAGAACTTGGACGAGGACGAGTCTTCAAGAGATACGGCGATACTCGCCCGGCGGTAATAGCTTATGGCTGGGCGAGTATCGCTGTGTCTCTTTTATTTACGGGAGTGCGTATCCTTTGTTCGCGTTTATAGCCGATAGTTCATAGCTTAGTAGCCCGCGGTGAGACCAGTGTCTTAATATCGTACTTAAATTCTATTCACTCTATTCTATGCCACTTCTGTGTGGTCTTGTTGTTGTGCTGATATTGGTAGCGTCCCGTTGATGAAAATTTGAAATATCTACTTAAGTCTCGAAGAAATCTAATATGTTTTTATAATACCGTTTTATGGGTTATGGTACAAGCAGCATGAGCCGCTGATAATATAAAACTGTAACTACCGCAGCCTATGGGCGCCTACAACATCGTGTACGAAGCAAATGAAAAGTATAGTGTATGTGCGTTGTCTACTCGTTAAAAACATGAGTACTAACTAGGTACTTGTAAAAATTTTGTTATTGCGGACTTAACCGATTTGACCAGTGATAAATACTTGGTAAGGATAGTTTCTGTGTTTTATACCTATATAAGTCTTGACAATCGACTTCTGTTGATAGTGTAGATGTGCACGTGCAAAATCTCTGTAGTGCCAGATCATACAGGTGCATTCAGACCAAACGAGCATTCGCTATTCTAACCCCCTACTCGATCGAAATTCGATCGTTACACAAAACGTGATTCGTTGATTTAGTAGAGTGGGGGATAGAATAGCGAATGCTCGTTTGCCGTTTGGTCTGAATACACCTTACTATGCAACTGCAATCTGTCGTTACCCCACTGATTATATTTTTAACCTAAGTTTTCTTTATCATCATTTCAGAAAACTTACGAAATAAAAGATATGGTCATCAGTTTGGAGGATGTCAAGGATATGTTGACCCATGAGATGTGCGGCTCATACTTAATACGAATGTTTATGACAATCGGCCAAAGCCTAGAACCGGTGTGTTGTTACGAATTGAGTATTTTTCTTTATTCATACACTTGTGATTAAACTGAAAAATTGATATTATTTTATTATTTATTTAAAAAACAAACTAGAATAAAGGAATGTACCTATACAAAAAAAATCAAGCGGGTTTACTCCAAATTATACAGGGTGGAACGGAAGGACGATCTTTCCCGCTACCAGCCGAGTTTTCCAACCATTACGATGAACTTTTAGTATGGGACCAAAATCGAAATATTAAAAAAAAATCAACCCCTCATACAAAGTAAGCAATAAGTTAGAGTTCATCAATAGTATGGAAAAGTCAATTTTCCATGTACGGTTTCGATGTTGGTCCCATACTGAAAGTTCATCGTAATGGTTGGTAGACTCGATCGGTAGCGGGAAGGAACGTTGTCCCTTTCCACCCTGTATATCTTTTCACTGCAACACGAGTATATAAATCCTCAATCAAAAAATCTCGACACTTAAACTTACGAATTCATTGATTTTTTAACCCTCGGACATCAAAAAGTAGGCCCTCGAAGAATTATAGTATGTATCCAACGATGCCGTCTAGTAGGATTTAAGAAATTCTAAATCTCATCGTAAGTCTAAACAAATCCAAGTCTCTGCGTTTATCATCATGTTCATATAGAGGTTTCTAGCCCCCAGAAAAAGGCTATGTTCAAGACATGGACGTATAGTATATCACGGATTATTCATCGCTATACAACGTGATCCTGTGATCTTGCCGTCGCCGCCGGTTGAATGTGTGTGTTTCATTCCGACTTACACTGACAGGTCTACGACAATTATTGATGTGTGCATATCGCGTGAACAGGAGAAGTACACATGACCTCATGTAATTTAATAACAATTCTGTCTTACACAGATTCTGTCTGACAGAGCGTCTGGAAATATTAGTCCATCCATCCATTAGTCTATGGTTGAAGTACTAGCCTCGTGCCAGCCCGACATTAGTCATTGCACAAAACAGTGCTCGTGACGTCTGCCACGGGCTCTCCGCATAAAGGAAGTACTTTAATTTGCGGAGGATTTGCTCGAGAGAATTATTTCAGACTTGCTTGCTTTGCGGGCTTTTGTTCCGTGAGTGTTTGTCAGCGTGTATTTACCCGTAGCAATTTAATAATACTATTTTACTAATGCTACTACCGCTCCCACTCAAGAGCTACGAGTATAAAGGCGTATTACAGACATTACAGTGTGTATTTATACAGATTCAGAAGTATGTAAATGTATAGGTAACGGATATTCCCCTGGTATACAATGTGCCCGGAAAGGGAAAAAAATCAACAGCGGATTTCTGACCTTTGAAGTTCAAAATGTCATATGAAATTTTCTGGATTCAGTCTATTTCAAGAGAAAATTAGATTTTTTCTTTTAACCGTTTTAGACCGTTACGCTGTGATAAACGCATTTTAGGAAACGATTTTGTCACCATGTTTTCACACTTAATTGACAGACATCAATGTACAAAAAAATCTTTAATTACCTAGCAAATATAAAATAAAAACTTTAAATTGCATTGTTTGCCATAGTATTATTAATATAATTCTTTATTTGTGTATTAAGGCATTCAAAACATCAAAAAAATAAGTTAAAAAAAATTTTTTTTGCAAATTTGACCAAAACTCATTTAACATTTTTTGCTTCTTTTAGTCTCAGGAATATGCTGTTAGAATTTTTCCCTTTCCTAACGGGCACCATGTACTGGCTGTTATACAAGTTGGTTGGTAGTGTTATACAACCTTAAGGTGGGACTTAAGGCTGTTCAGGAGGTGCAGTAGAGTGGAGCAGAGCAGTTGTGCTTACTATGAGTTAGCCGCGACGGTACTCGCTAATGCTGGTGCACACTGAACGTGTGTTGATTTCTGTGGCTATCAATGTATAATTTAAATAAAAGTTTTATTATAATAAGTTACCTTATCTTAGTTTTCATTATTTTATTTATATGTGCAGGTAGTGATGTGCCGTCGGTAAATTACGCAATTACGGTAATTCTCATCGATGGAAATTACGGTAAATTACGGAAATTTCTCGGTAACTTACCGCTTAAGAATGTTTGGTCATGTTTAAAATTTGTTTACAAATATCGTGTTTTCAAACTTTTTATTATTTTTCGTGTTGTTTTCTTAACGAAAGTTATTTCATACCTTTTTGCTTAAACATGTTATGATGTTAAATTATTTTATCGCTTTACGTGATACTTTCAAATAAGTATTTTAATGTTATCTGGCTCAGGCACCTATTTATGTGGTAATTTTGTTACTTTGCTCGTAAATCATAAGATCTTTTGTTACTCATCGTGTTATCTAAGGTAGCACTTGCAGGTAAAATTTAAAGGGTTTAGCGGTGATTGTTACCTACTCATTTTTATTGATCCGTACCCAAAGTGTAAAACGTGAGTCTATTAGGTAGGTACTAAGTGTACTAACGCTCCGCTGTCTGTCCATCCTTCTGTCACCAGGCCTTTTTTTTATACCACGTCGGTGGCAAACAAGCATACGGCCCTTCTGATGGAAAGCAGTCACCGTAGCCTATAGGCGCCTGCAACCCCAGGGGTGTCACATGCGCGTTGCCGACCCAATAAGAACTTGTACAGTCCTCTTTTGAAGAACCCCATACTGTAGTCCAACGGGAAAACCTCGTCAGGGAGCTCATTCCACAGACGGACCGTCCGCGGGAGGAAGTTCCTCTGAAACCGCACGGTGCGCGACCATTTAGGTTGCAAGATGTGAGGATGAGCGCCCAGTCGGAGGCGAGCGGTGCGATGATGAAAAGTGGACGTTGGCATCATGTCGAACAGTTCTTCAGAGCACAACCCATTGTACAAACGATAGAACACACATAAGGAGGCGAAGTCTCTCCTTAGACTTAAGGGTTCAATACCGCCTGTGAGTCTGGGATCGTCGACTATTCGGACAGCTCGTCTCTGAACCGAGTCAAAGGGTGCAAGCTGGTATACAGGTGCTCCTGCCCAGAGGTGACAGCAATGCTCCATATGGGGTCTGACTTGCGACTTATATAACAGAAGTCTTTGCCCCGGAGTAAAGTATCCCCTCGCTTTATTGAGCACACCGAGCTTTTTGGATGCCAGCGTAGCTTTTCCCTCTAGGTGACATCGGAATTGGACGTCGTTGGAAATTTCGACTCCGAGGATCCCAATACTCCCTGACATGGTAAGAGCTGTGTCTTGGAACTTTGGAGCCACAGTAAATGGGGTTTTTTTAGCGGTAAACGCGCAAACTTGTGTCTTTGTGGGGTTGAACCTGACTAGGTTATCCCGACCCCATAACGAGACTCTAGATAAAGTGTTCTCGATGTCAGACACAAGTTTTCCGCGACTTTCCAGTACCACAGAGCGAGGGATATTAGCACGGCCTGTGTAAAAAGTATCCCCAGTACTGTCATCCGCATAGCAATGCAGGTCGCCGATAGACAACATGTCATTGATATGCGGAAGGAACAGCGTTGGGGATAGCACAGAGCCTTGCGGGACGCCAGCGTTTATGTCCATGCTATCAGAGCAGCTACCGTCTACTACGGCACGAATGCGTCTGCCGGACAAAAAGCTAGCAATTCATCTGCATAATCCCTCGGGCAGTCCATAAGATGGCAACTTCGAAAAAAGGCCCCTATGCCAGACCCGATCGAACGCCTTCGCTATATCTAGGCTGACTGCCAAAGCCTCGCCTTGGCTGTATCTCATAAACCGTCATAGTTAATATTTTTACAGATTATGTATTTCTGTTACTGCTATAACATCTAACACTAAAAAGTAAATTAAAATAAATATTTAATAAGGCTCCCATACAACATACATCAATTACATCATTTTTGTTACTTTAATGGTGCAGAACTTATCATTTTAAAATACGGGGTGTTTGGGATAACGATGTAGGAATTTCTGGAGGTTGTAAAGGAGACTAATTGGAAGAGTTTGTACCCTATTTACCTTAGTCCAATACAGTTTTTTTTTAAATAAAAAAAATTGTAGGTACTCACACTTGCCTACTAACTACAAGAAACTTATTTTGCTTGGTGACGGCGTTCAACAATTGATCGACGATAACTTTTAAACTAATTGCAATGTTAATTATAAAAAAATCAATGCTATTTATTGCATATTTTGTTTTAAAGTAAATTTTTGGTATAAAACTAAACATTTTGAAAAACGTGATTTAAAAAAAATCAGTCACATATTGGACTAAGGTAAATAGGGTTAAAACTCTTCCAATTAGTCTCCTTTACCACCTCCAGAAATTCCTACATCGTTATCCCAAACATCCTGTATACTCGTTAATGTAAGAGTTCACATTTTAACAATAAAAAATTAAAAATATAATTGAAAACATTAAAGTTTTCTATAGGAAATTTTACCTGAGAACGTTCGCGGAGAGAATTTTCGGTAATTTACGCCCGTAATTTACCGTAATTTTGGTAATAAACTAGTTCCCGCCCACGGATGTTTTTGAAAATTTCTACATTAGTCATGGCTAGTCAACTAAATACTATCCTGGAAAAATAATAATGAAAATGTGTGTATTTAGACTACTTTCTCATTAATTACCGATATTGGTAATCTTACCGAGAAAGTTACCACAAGATTCTCTTAATTCTCGTAAATTACGGTAACGGCACATCACTATGTGCAGGTCATCGTCACTTGTAAAGTCTACATAAGTGACATTGAGATAATTGTGATTTTCATATTATTTCCATAAGGCATATAATATTTCATCAACCTAATTAACACTTATAAAAAACCTCAACGACTTATTTAATGAGTATGTAAAGGAATATATGAGTTGTTTTATTAGCAGAACACTAAAAGACGCCACTTGAAGTACCACATTCCACGGAAATAATTTTAGAAGTTTTTTGTGAGTTTACGTCGCCGGTTACAATTCCGGGTTTGAGGTCGTATTGTATCTTCCTAACTAAATACCTAGCTAATTTTTAACAACATCAACATAAATTATTTTTTCATCACACCTGTTCGGTAAGTGCGCCAATAAGCTGCGGTGATGCGAGCCGTAGGTGCGTCATTACGTCATAGTAGGCCGTTAAGGATTTTCATACAACATTACGTCGCACTAGCGCGGTCCGGCGCACGCTGCGCGCCGCGCCGCGCCGAGATTTCTTTTATGAAAATGATGAAATTAAGTCATCCCTGATTTAGACCATTTTAGAGTAGTTTTGTGAAAATATATTGTTTTATTTACTTTTTTGCATCACAGGTGTGATGAAAAACATTGTGTGTACCACGGGCAGTACAAGAATTATGAACTCGTGTGAAATTCTTACTTACCTCCCTAAATACACAATGTACTAATGCATCAGAACTATTAAGAACCAGGATTGTCAATAACTATTGTACATGAACGTATGAATAGCTATAAATCGAATAGGTACGTACATCTTAATCAATTTGTGAGGAAAACCAACAAACTATTTGGCAAATTGAGAAAACGTGTCCGGCTCTTGAGTTTAGTTTGACGAAAAAGGGAAAATCAAAGCGACACTCGACTGGCTCTTCACCGCTCTTCGGGCCCGCTGCGACAGACGAAGTTGTCATTTACAGCGGTCCTGGGGACACGACAGCTAGTTTCCGTTGCAAGTAAACTACATAGTACCTGAAATTCAGTTTCTTGACTAAAATATATAGGAATAGATTAGTAAACGGTTTCATGTTATCTTTGAGAACGATGAGGTATATTTAAAATCAGAACTTTTGGACTTCTAGTTACTGCACTTTTAAGACATTGAAGTAACCTAGCAGTCATTTTCTTTAAATGTATGTTTTCATAATAATAATATAGGTACTTTCACTGTTTTGATCATAAATACGAAAAGCTTGACGTTATTGTTAAATGAATACCGATAATGTACCTTTGAATACCGATTGAACATTAATTAATTAATTATATCTAAAATAGACACAAGAGATACGTAAAAAACAAAATGACATAATGTAATTAATAAATATAAGTTTGATTATTAAATGAATAAGTGCGGTATTGAACATTGTACAATAAAGTAAAAATCTACAGCACGGCACGTGTCAAACCGTCAACAAAAATCTGATAAAGCATCTCAAAAAGGTCGCGTGAAGTGGTCAAAAAAAGCCGCACGCACATCAAAAAACGTGATAACTAGCGTAAGGGAGTCTTCAAGAGCCCTCGAGCAGTTCCAATAATCCCGGAGCAATAAAGTTGTCAGATCTGAATCGTCAGCTAACGACGCACTTTCCATTTGGAAATCCGAGTAAATACAGAGGTGCGATGCTCACAACTTCAAAGATTTTACGTTTTTAGGGTTCCATAGTCAAAGTGGCAAAAATGGAACCCTAATAGTTTCGCCATGTCCGTCTGTCCGCAGCATAGCTCAGTGGCCGTTAATACTAGATATCTGCAATTTAGTACAGGTATACATATTAATCATGCCAACAAAGTGGTACAATACAAACTAGAGAAAAAAAATTGTTTCGGGTACCTCCCCAACTGGTGAAGTGGGGATGATTTTTTTTTGTTGTAAACCTATGGTGTGGGGTATCCTTCAAGAGGTCTCTTAAAAAGAACAAGGGTCTTGAAAGAAAGTTTTTTTCTGAAGTCAATATGTTCGTAGATAATCGCTCCAGAAGAAAAAAAATGGTGTCTCCCCTCCCTCTAACTTTTGATCCGTAGGTCCAAAAATATGAAAAAAATCATGAATAGTGGGCCTATAGAAAACCTTAAAAACTATTTTGAACATAATCGGCCCACCCGTTTTTGAATAACTATGGAACCCTACACTGAGCATGGCCCAACATACTCTTGGCCGGTTTTTTTTTACAAATCGTTTCGTTCAAGTTGGACAAGTTAGCACTTATTAAATAATATTTTATTTTTATCGCAGTTAGACCATAGGATTAAATATTTATATTACTATAAATAACACACAACAAAAAGATTAAATATTTATATTACTATAAATAACACACTTTCAGTACATAATCTGGTCTAAATTTACACAGGCACAGGCGCGATTTTACCAAAATTTTATTCGGAGAATAAGTCTTAGTGTCAGATAGGTATCTGACACTAAGACTTATTCTAGTGTCAAATTACTATGGATTTTTGACATTGGGTACTTTACTATCCGAGAGAAGGCGTAGGTAATTCTTCGAATAAAAGGTTGGTGGAATCGAACCTTAAGCGTTTATGCCGTTAAGTATATCATTCCTATCATTCTAATCACATTAAATTTGTGTCGACTAACATGCAACGTAGACACATACTTATGAATCTTCTCATATTTTGGATTTAAATGATATATATGTAGGTAGTAAACTGACCTAAGTAATTAAAGAAAAAAGCATTTCCCCATTTGTCCGAGCGAAACTAAATTTAATTGTGGTCCATAAACCGACTGGTTTTATGTAGCCAGCATTGAATATGGGACCCCATAGGAAACAGACATTTAGGAAAAAAGTTAATGGTGCTTAAAGCTCGGACGCTGTCCTGTAATTACAAATTAAAAAGTTCGTCCGCAGGACGCCGCTTTTTTCTCATTTATTTGAATGTGAAGAAGATAATATTGCTCCCCAAATCTCTATCCCCCTGTTGAAGTAATCCCATTACTACTGCACAAAAAATAAGGTTGTTAATTCTTATTCACAAAACATAATTACTCCGAACGCTATCTCCTCATGCAGGATATGTTTTTACCCTGTTTCTATTCGTAAATGCGACAGAAAATTAACTTTTACGATAAAGGTATGTATTTTTGCAAGGGTTTTTGAATGTTGGATCAAATTGGTTTACTTTCATTACTTTGAGCACTTTGCTGAAGGACGTTGATTAGTTGAAAGTATGTGTACCTACATTCAAATTCAAAACACGCATTTTTTTAAACGGTTTTTATTAACTTCACCGCGTATCAACTGTCGTCGATGCTTCAAAACTTGTGATCGATTTTTCGATCACTTCTACTGCACCGAAATCAATAAAATTTGGAACTCTTATCAAGTCCCTATGACAATGCAATATTATAATATTTGTATGCTTGTATCCTCAAAGCCTGATGCTGCAGACGTACTGCTTACCTTAACCGAGAGTGTTAGACACGTGAAAATGAAAGTATAGCATGTTTGGCATAATCAAATACTAACAGCCTGATCTTGACTTCCAACTCCTAACTCCTGATGCTGCAGTACTGTCCACAATAACCGCAAGGTTTATCTTTTATCGATATCTTGAATTTAAAGAAGTTCTTTAGATTTTAAGTAGAAACATGCGAATTTGATACTAACGTCCAACTCCTCAAACCTGATACTCCAGTGTTACTGCCTGCCACAACCGCTAGGTTTAGCGATATGTAGATTTTGAAGTACTGCTTTAGATATTTGGTAGAAACATACGGATTTCATTATAATCATCATCATCATATCAGCCGCAAGACGTCCACTAGTGAATATAGGCCTCCCCCAACTGTGCCACGCGCCTCCAGCGACCTTCACCAGGTCATGAGTCCACCTTGTGGGGGGCCTACCCACGCTGCGCCTTCAGGTACGTGACCGCCACTCAAGAATGTTACCGCCCCAACGGCCATCGGTTCCACGCGCAACGAGCCCCGCCCACTATCACTTCAGTTTAGCGATTCCAAGAGCTATGTCGATTACTTTGGTTCTGCTGCGGATGGTCTCATTTCTAATCCAATTTCGCAGAGAGACTCCTAGCATAGCCCTGTCCATTAATTGCCTTTTGGGTGACATTGAACCTTCTTATGAGGCCCATAATCACTGGCAACATACACTGATCAAAGACTTTCGTCTTCAAACCCTGCGGAATATTGGACAAAAAGATACAGAAGGATTTAATACTGACTTCCAACTCCTCAAACCTGATGCTGCTGAGACACGTGCCACTGTCTGCCATAACCGCTAGGTTTATCGAAATGATAAATTTTAAGTAATGCTTTAGCTAATGGGTAAAAACATATACATTGAATACTCACTTCCAAATCCTCAAATCTGATACTGCAATATTACCATAACCGCTATTAGTGTGTCATAACCGCTGATAGCGTGGGTAGTTCGCGTAGGACGTGGCGTGATGGTCCGCTTGTTGATAGTGTGAATTCACCCCTCGGGCCTTCGGGTTCGCGTAGGGCGAGCCGTCGGGCCTACGGCCCTCCGTCTACAAGACTGTCAGAGTGAGTAGTTCGCGTAGGGCGAGCCGTCGGGCCTGCGGCCCTCCAGCCTATAGACTGGCAGCGTGAGTGGTTCGCGTGGGGCGAGCTATTGGGTCCGGCTGATAGACTGACAGCGTGAGTGGATCGCGCAAGGCGAGCCGTCGGGCCTGTGGCCCTCCAGCCTATACACTGACAGCGTGAGTGGTTCGCGTGGGACGAGCTGTTGGGTCCGGCTGATAGACTGACAGTGTGAGTGGATCGCGCAAGGCGAGCCGTCGGGCCTGCGGCCCTCCAACTGATAGAGTGACAGCGTAAGGGATTCGTGTAGGGTGAGCCGTCGGGCCTGCGGCCCTCTATCTGATAGAGTGACTGCGTGAGGGGTTCGCGTTGGGCGAGCCGTCAGTCCTGCGGCCCTCCAGCTGATAGAGTGACAGCGTGAGGGGTTCGCGTAGGGCGGGCCGTCCGGCCTGCGGCCCTCCAGCTGATAGAGTGACAGCGTGAGGGGTTCGCGTAGGGCGAGCCGTCCGGCCTGCGGCCCTCCAGCTGATAGAGTGACAGCGTGAGGGGTTCGCGTAGGGCGAGCCGTCGGGCCTGCGGCCCTCCAGCTGATAGAGTGACAGCGTGAGGGGTTCGCGTATGGCGAGCCGTCGGGCCTGCGGCCCTCCAGCTGATAGAGTGACAGCGTGACGGGTTCGCGTAAGGTGAGCCGTCGGGCCTGCGGTCCTCCAGCTGATAGAGTGACAGCGTGAAGGGTTCGCGTTGCGCGAGCCGTCGGGCCTGCGGCCCTCCAACTGATAGAGTGACAGCGTGAGGGGTTCGTGTAGGGCGAGCCGTCGGGCCTGCGGCCCTCCAGCCTATAGACTGACAGCGTGAGTGGTACGCGTGGGGCGAGCTGTTGGGTCCGGGTGATAGACTGACAGCGCGAGTGGATCGCGCAAGGCGACCCGTCGGGCCTGCGGCCCTCCAGCTGATAGAGTAACAGCGTGAGTGGATCGCGTAGGGCGAGCCGTCGGGCCTTCGGCCCTCCTGCTGATAGAGTGACAGCGTGAGTGGATCGCGTAGGACGAGCCGTCGGGCCTGCGGCCCTCCGGCTGATAGAGTGACAGCGTGAGTGGTTCGCGTAGGGCGAGCCGTCGGGCCTACGGCCCTCCAGCTGTTAGAGTGACAGCGTGAGTGGATCGCGAAGGGCGAGCCGTCGGGCCTGTGGCCCTCCAACTGATAGAGTGACAGCGTGAGTGGTTCGCGTAGGGCGAGCCGTCGGGCCTGCGGCCCTCCAGCTGATAGAGTGACAGCGTGAGTGGATCGCGTAGGGCGAGCCGTCGGGCCTTCGGCCCTCCTGCTGATAGAGTGACAGCGTGAGTGGATCGCGTAGGACGAGCCGTCGGGCCTGTGGCCCTCCAGCTGATAGAGTGACAGCGTGAGTGGTTCGCGTAGGGCGAGCTGTCGGGCCTGCAGCCCTCCAGCTGTTAGAGTGACAGCGTGAGTGGATCGCGAAGGGCGAGCCGTCGGGCCTGCGGTCCTCCAACTGATAGAGTGACAGCGTGAGTGGATCGCGTAGGGCAAGCCGTCGGTCCTTCGGCCCTCCAGCTGATAGAGTGACAGCGTGAGTGGTTCGCGTAGGGCGAGCCGTCGGGCCTGCGGCCCTCCAGCTGTTAGAGTGACAGCGTGAGTGGATCTCGAAGGGCGAGCCGTCGGGCCTGCGGCCCTCCAACTGATAGAGTGACAGCGTGAGTGGTTCGCGTAGGGCGGGCCCTTGGGCCTGCGGCCCTCCAGCTGATAGACTCACAGCGTGAGTGACTCGCGTAGGGCGTGCCGTCGGGCCTGCGGCCCTCCGGTTGATAGACTGACAGCGCAGGTGGTTTGCGTAGGACGTGCACTCGGACCTGCGGTCCTCCAGTTGAGAGACAGAGAGTGTGAATTCCTCCGGTTCACATAGTGCGTGCCATAGTGCCGTCGAGCATATGGCCCTCCGGTTGATAGACTGCATGGATTGACCCTTTGGGCCCTCGGTTCGCGTCGGACTTTCCGTCAGACCTGCGGTCCTCCGGGTGGTCGACTGACAGTATGAGTTTATATTTTATAGTCTAGAAATTTGACTTGTATAATATGTACAATATAAAAATTTAAACTTGATTTTCTCAATGAACTAAATTGATTGATAATATTCCTTATAGTCAGATCTCTGGTATCTAAGGTATTGCATGAATAGCACGTCCATTTGAGACACTTCGGGTATTCAAGCTGATATTTTTTTACTGTCGGATTTCTAAAAATATCTATACAGCAGGGATTCCCCTCTCGTTACACATAAAATAATGTCCATTACGTTTAAATATGTGTCGTGATTAAAGCGCGAGAGTTAAACACTAGCATGCCTAATTGTATTGCATATTACAAACAACATCTTTGATCTAGAATAAGTAGGTATAGTATCGGAAATTAACTTAACATTTGCACTAAAAACTTGAAAATAAAATAAGTAAAAAAAAGTTTTGAGTTAAATGGTTTTTATTGCACCAAAAACTAGAAAATAAAAATTAGTTGTAACTAACCGTAGATGCTACTTTCTGTAGATTAGTCACGTGAAACTATTATTACTGTAGTCTTCCCAAGTCGGATGCTGAAAGCTACGTTTAGCCTCTATGTCAGTGGATTAAGCGTTACCTAATCGGAAACTTTTACCAAACTAAAATAAAAACGTGGGGCGGTATTATAAAGAAACATACAACTTCAAAATATGTAATTGTAGCTTTAATTTTGCAATTATTAATCATCGATCTGTTCCAACACTTCTACAGAGGTAAGTTACTTTTATCAAGGCCAGAACTAAACTTATTACACTATTGCTGTCTTGATTTCTATGTGTGTTCTTAAATAACTATAGTGACTTAATCACAATTGCGTACGCCCCACGTTTTTATTTAAGTTTGGTAAAAAATTCCGATTAGGTAACGCTTAATCCACTGACATAGAGGCTAAACGTAGCTTTCAGCATCCGACTTGGGAAGACTACAGTAATAATAGTTTCACGTGACTAATCTACAGAAAGTAGCATCTACGGTTAGTTACAACTAATTTTTATTTTCTAGTTTTTGGTGCAATAAAAACCGTTTAACTCAAAACTTTTTTTTACTTATTTTATTAGACTAATAGATAATATAAAGAGACAGTTTAGAGCATGTTTAGAGTTCAGTTCAGTTAGAGTTAAAATCATTTGTTCTACTTAAATGTGAGGAATACACAATTACATATTAGCTAACATCAAGGTTTGTGTGATATACATTATACAGTGGTACTGTTTTAGTATCAATGGGTGAACCCAGTTTATATTTTGATTAATATACCTAGTCCTTTTAGTTAGATAATTGTAGTAACATAAAATTAACCGAATATTTATTTTGAACGTAATTATTACTGTGTTATAATTTGCGCACTAAAAGCAATGTCGCATGTGGTTACATAAAAAATAACAAATAACAAATAACAATGCGTAATAAAATGTCTTATTGTGAGAATCCAGCTTAGAGGGTTCATATTACTGTTAGGGAATTATTTTCTTTTACGACACGAAAATAATAAGCATCATGTTTGTGATGCAATAAAAATGAGGGGCTCATGTGATGTCGATTATTTAAGTTCCCGTACGGATGGTATTACTGTGCGTTACAACAAATTATTAAAAAATCCGGTCGAGTGCAAGTCCATAATTTGATTCACGCACCGAGGGTTCCGTAAGTACAAACTTTGAAAATACATAAGCATGATAAAAACATCGAAAATGAACGTTCCGTGTACACGTAAAGTTTTTTTGGGATCTGCAAAACATAAAACAATGTTAACTATAGGTACCTATATAGCCATCCATGCCGTACTCGGCAACGGCAACCCTGGCTAATTACGAGCGTGGGCTCTGCTGTGGCTTGCAAAGCCGAATTTATTTTTAAAAACTCTGTCACAAGTGGGGCAGTAGAGTTGGCCAAAACTATTGTAAGTATAGTTATAGGAGGGTTTCGGCCGGGACTTACGTATTTGACGTTTTGCATCGAGATTCACGAGCCGTCTTCAAAGTTTTTTACGCTCTTTTTAACACGAGAACGCCATTCTGGCCGATGAGAAGCAAACTCCTCTCATTTATCAGGTGGAATACTGCAGGCGGTTAGGTGGCGCTTAAGCACATCCTTGTAACGTAAGAGTTGCCCGCCTTGCTTCCGTTTACCAGCTGAGAGCTGGGAGTAGAAAACGGCTTTTGGTGACTACCGCAACTTGCAACCACTCATACGCCAAACATGCCCACACCACCTTAGCTGACCCCCCCATCAGAAGCGCCTCCATGCCTGGCATCTTGCAACGACGAAGTACTTCGGTGTTAGGGACGCGATCTTGCCATGTTATGCGCAGAATGGAACGTAGGCAGCGGAGATGAAATTTTTCTAGCAAGCCAATGTCGCCTTTGTACAAACACC
Organism: Thaumatotibia leucotreta; assembly: GCA_025490895.1. NCBI lineage: Eukaryota > Metazoa > Arthropoda > Insecta > Lepidoptera > Tortricidae > Thaumatotibia > Thaumatotibia leucotreta. Next base: position 55,477 of record JALPQI010002568.1, read on the forward strand.
ATGTTTCCGAGGCATACAAGAGGATCGGAAGAACCATGGCTTTGTACACTGACAACTTTGTCTGCAGTTTTAGATCATGCGATCCCCAGACACGATGCGTTAATCGGCCAAAAGTGGAAGCAGCCTTAGCTAGGATTGCTGGGATCTCTGAGGCTAATTTGTTGTCCTTTCTGATCTGGCTTCCAAGATACTTGAAAGAGGACACTTCTGTTAGGGATTTCCCTGCTACATTTAGATTGGAAGTGTCCACTTCGCAATTACGGGCTGGTTGTTTAAGCACTTGAGTCTTGGATATGCTTATTACTAAGCCAAATCTAAGGCATGAGATCTGCAGAGCATCCATGTATGACTGAAGCGATTCCATGGTATCAGCCATCAAGCAAACGTCGTCGGCATAGAGAATTTCAAGCACAGAGAGCTTAGTGGTTTTTGTTTTAGATTTGAAACGAGACAAGTCGAATACACCTTTATCAAAACGAACGCTAAGTTGTACTTGTCCAGAGCACCTAAGAAGTGAGTCCTCAAGCACTGTGGAGAAATACAATGCAAAGAGAGTTGGAGCCATCACACAGCCTTGTTTGACTCCACTAGTTACTGGGAACCGCTCCGAAAACGCGTTATTATGCTGAACTGTAGCCATCATATTGTCATGAAACTGTCTAACTAAGTTGATGAATTTTCCAGGACATCCAGCTTTTTTCAGGACAAGCCAGAGAGCTTCGCGCGGCACACGGTCAAAAGCCTTCTCAAGGTCCACAAAGCACATATATAGGGGGCGGTTTTGTTCTAAGCTTTTTTCTTGCATTTGTTTTAAAACAAATATAGCATCGACAGTGCCCCTATATGGTCTGAAACCGCACTGGCTCTCGGGCAACAGCTGTTCTGCTAGACGACCTAGACGGGTGTTCAGTATATGCGCTAAGATTTTACCGGCAGTAGAGAGAAGAGAGATGCCTCTATACGAACTGCAGTCGGAAATCTGACCTTTACCCTTGTAGAGTTTACAGATAGATGCATCTCTCCAATCTTGAGGAACAGTTTCTGACTCCCATATCATCAGAATCAGTTCAAACAACCTGTTGTTAACGTTTGGTCCACTGTATTTGTATATCTCTGCGGGAAGGCTGTCTGATCCTGGTGTCTTATTATTTTTAAGTTTCCTCACTGCGGCAGAATACTCATTGTAGTCCGGAGGTAGAGCAAGGTTAACTGATTGAGGCTGGTCCTTTAGAGTATCTATGAGTAACACTCTGGGTTGCAGGGTTCAAGACTTCTTTGAAGTGTTCAGCCCAACGAGCTAGCACTTCATGCTTGTCTGTAAGACGTTTTTCCTTGTCCCGCGAATAAATAGGTGCCTTTTTCCTACACTTTGGACCAAAAACTGCTTGGATACCTACTCTGAAAGAACCTGCCCGTTTGGTTTGTATCAGCAAGGTGTTGCAATTCATTTGATTGCTCGTTCCACCATCTATCTTTATGCTCGCGCACTTTAGATTTTAAACGTCGCTGGACAGCCCGTATAGCTTGAGCATTTGATGCAGATTTGAGTGCAAGTCTATATTCTTCTACAAGGCGCATGATCTCGGTGTCAGAGTTATCGAACCAATCTTTATGATGTTTGCGCGGTTTCCCGATAATGTTGGAGGAAATTTCATACAGCTTCGTGGCAAAACCACGCCACTGTGCGTCAACGGTCTCTGGCTCGTGAGACAACGACTGGCTACCAAAGGCCGCATCAATGTCTTCACCCAGTTGTCTGTCATGGACAAGTTTGTTGGTGTCAAGTCTACTCGGAGCATTAAGGCATGCTCTGCGTGGTGCTTTTATATTAATTTTAAATTTAGACCGAATCAGTCGGTGGTCAGTCCAGCCCTGGGCACCTCTCATAGATCTTGTAATAAGAACATCTTTAATGTCCGACTTACGTACTATGATATAGTCCAAGAGATGCCACAGCTTAGACCTTGGATGTATCCACGAGGTCTTATACTTATCCGGCAGTCTAAAGTAAGTGTTTGTTATACACAGGTCGAACTCTGCACATAGCGTCAAAAGGTCCAGGCCATTGGTATTGCACCTTCCGACACCATGTCGACCGAGGATACCTTTCCAAACCTCAAACTCTGCGCCGACCCGAGCATTAAAGTCTCCTAAAAGATTTTATAGGTACCTACTCAGTGATTGAAATGAACTGTAACTTAGGAATTATATTGATACTTACTTAATTAAACATGATTAGATAATTCAAATGTCAATTCACAAACAATATATAACATGGAAGCTTTCTATAATTACCTCCTGCGTAGGTTGCTCTTAGTTACTCGTAGCAGTACAAATAGTATGTTTTATTTGTTAATTGATATATTTGTCATTATCAACTCTTTTGTACCTACTCGTACCTACCATTTTTCAACCGACTTCACAAAAAGGAGGATATTCTCAATTCGACTGTATGATTTTTTTATGTTTGTTACCTCATAACGTTCGACTGGGTGAATCGGTTTTGATGTTTTTTTTTTCAAGCTGATCACACTCACAGCAGCTCACCGATTGGTCCCATTTTAATTTGGTCCAGTTCTGACAATCGCATCCATGATAAAACCAGTTAAGTCTTAAATTTACATTACGCGACAATACCACGATAAAATCCGGACCACAACTCGATACCGCGTCAACCGATTTCGATAATTCTTTTTTTAATCGACATCAGAATAAACCGAGATGGTCCCGTTGGCACCAAGTCGGGTTCTGATGATAGGATCTTGGAGAAATCGGTTGAAGTCGGTTTTTTTAAATGTTTATTTTGGTGATTATTAGGGTGGAGCGAATTCCAAAATTCTCGAATATAATATTGAAAGCCCGCTCAAACGATGTCTTATTTTTTATTATATACTGGTAAAATGACAAAAAAATCTAGGTACATACTTTTAGCCCTCTACTTAGCGATTTATAACGGTATGTAGGTATATTTTTAAAATTTTATTTTTTTTATATTTTCTATTCAAAACCAAATTAATTAATAAAATAACACCTTTTTGTAACAGATATAATCAATTCCTGTGATTATTTTTGTTCATAACATTGTTTTTTATGACACGGTAAAAACACGTAAATTGGATTTTTGTCGAAAAAGCCCTGGATCGAATATATTGTACAAAAATCTATGTTTTCAACTTGTAACACGATTTGTGAAAACTATTGTGAACTCGATTAGATAATAAAAATAATACCAGTTAAAGCAAATATACTCGTATGCTTAAAAATACACGTAAATAGGGCCCGAAAAGGGCGTACGCGACGCCAACAGCCGACCTTCCATGCTTATTTTAACTCGTAATTTAATATTTTGATGCACATAATATATGATATTTTTTGTAATAGGAAACATCGTTTCTATAGCACTAGTATGTAAAAAAAAATATGTCGTATAAATTTTTTTCCCTGTGGCATTTTCCTTGTCGTGCATGAAATTGCTGTTTTAATTAAAATTGGTATTATATTATTTCATGAATATTGGATAAAAACCACTGAAATTATGATAATGTCTAAATTAATACTTATTTAGTATTGTTTACTTAAAATAAAATCTGTAAATATTACTGAAATAATATATGTATTTGATTACATCATGAAAATTGGATTTCTTATATTTCTTGGGTGGCTGGTAGAGGGCTAAAAGTACCTTTTATTTCAATACTGGATATAACCATTTTAATCTCCGTGACATTATGCAACTTTTTGAACCGGTTCCAAATTGAATATCGCGAAAAAAAAAATTCCCATACAACCACGCTCCACCCTAGTGATTATATATGTATAAGTATTTATATGGTTGTTTTATTCTAATGGTTTTTACATACATACCTACATAAAAATTAAATTATAATAACCAATAACTAGATTTATGAATAGCCCAGATATGAGCATGATTTATAAATCATGCTCATATCTGGTATAATTCACATAGTATAAAACAAAGTCGCTTTCTCTATCCCTATATACAGGGTGTTTGGTTAGCGGTGTCGGAGCTTTTAAGGGCTTAAACTACAATCAATTTTATCGATAAATTACCATATATTTTTTTTTGTGCGAACGATAATTAAATGGCGGCCATTTTAAAATTTCAAACAGACGAATACGGGCGCACGTGATATTTCTGGAATTATACTTGTGTTATCGGTCCGATCCCTGCAAAAAAAATCTCGTTAGAGAGCTCAATCAATAGATAAGCAAACTAATTAAGCTCCCTAACGAAATTTTTTTGCAGGGATAGGACCGATAACAAACGTATAATTCCAGAAATATCACGTGCGCCCGTATTCGTCTGTTTGAAATTTTAAAATGGCCGCCATTTAATTATCGTTGACACAAAAAAAAATGTATGGTAATTTATCGATGAAATTGATTGTAGTTTAAGCCTTAAAAGCTCCGACACCGCTAACCAAACACCCTGTATAATCGAATCTTTAAAACTACGCAACGAACTTCGATGTGTTTTTTTTATAGATAGAGTGATTTAGGGGGAAGGAGGTATACGCATCGTACCCGTACGAAGCCGGAGCGATTCGCTAGTATTTAATGAACAATAAATGTTGAGTCACATTCGTGTCTAATATTTAGCTTTCAGTTGATGGATATCGATCCGTACTCACAAAAATCTGTCATAACCTTTCGTGTTAAAGTTAAAAAATAATTTGGTCAATGATAACTTTTTTAACGTGGGTTCTTTTCGCTCAAATACATTTGATTATTTTTACATTAGAAAATTCAAATTATCATACTCATTCCACTTGGTAATTTTGGCAAAACAAAGGGGTATGGTTGGAAGATCAATGGTAGCCGTGGGCGCAATGTATTTACGGCCTACTGCACTGTAAATTCGACGATATCGCGTATCGCCTGCGGCTTCACTCGCGACGCACACAATACATGAGACACTTTAATTCCAGTAGGACTCATAATTGAGGCATCGCTCGCAATATTGTCTCCTGTGTAAAAGTTATACTTACACGTGTGTCTTATACAAGTTTCTTAACGTATGTACCGTTTCGACATTTGCTGTAAGAAAACCAGAAGCCCCTTTTGGTAAATCGTCGTCCTGATCCTGACACTTTAATTGCAAAAGGCAAAGCAAGAAATTGCTTCGAATTTACGATTTTAGATGTTCCTGGTAGGTCTTGTACTAATTAGAACATCATTTTTCAATATTAATGATCTGTTGTGAAATATACATATTTAATTATGATGTGTATTGCGATGAATACAGTAAAGAGTTATTTACTATTAGACCTCTTCTACGGTCATTATGCTATTTTACTTAGGTATCCACTTACTTACAAGTTATAGTTATATTATAACCAAAAACATTCACCAAGTTAGACAATGGCAATGCCAATAGTTCCTTATGAATTTTACTGTTAGAAAACTCTTTACTGTGGTCGGTTTTGTTCACTGAACAAGCGATGTTTTTATTATTGTCTTGATTTTTTTTATAAATTCGTATTACCTTTAGGTAAATAATTTAAATGTGATCTCTATGACTTTTCATTGTAGCATGATTAATTTCAGGAGAATAACTTTTCAGTCAGAAATGCGGCTGTAGTTACCTGTTAAACATGTACTTAGGTACAGCATTTATTTAATTTTGAAATAGCGTAGTTTAGATTAGGTACCCACGTATGTACATACGTTAAGTTCAACTATTTTTATTTAATTTCTATAACTATTACTTAGTTACATTAAATATTAGTCTTGAAAGCATTTTTAGAGTAGCAAAACACATTATTAACATTTTTCTCCGACAATTTAAGAAGCTAAATGAAATCCAAGTTGTTTAATGAAGACAAGTGAAATATTATTCAGAAAAGCGAGCACAAATAGCACCCGAACTCACAGAACGTAATTAATTTGAAAAATGTGCAGACGAAACAAAAGGTCGAAATGCCAAAGGAATGCTCGACAAAGTACCAATGCTGGTTGTTAAGATTGCAGCAATGTTTCACTAATTGTTAGTAAGACGACTCCCTACCGTTCCCCTTTGTTAACTAAATTAAATTAATCGCTGGGAAATATTTAAATAGAAACTTGTGGAAGATTCTCTGGCGAGCAATCGGCAGCAGCCTTAGTGCTGGCTTTGTCTAGACCGGGGCTCGTCTTCGCACTTTGTGTGCTTACTTGCATAATTAGAAACGGATTTCTATACCGACGTATCCAATCAAGACGTTGTAGGTGTAAGATAAACTTGGGATAGGGACGCCGAGGAATTGCGTTCTGAGAAATCGGAATCTTGTTAACTGAACATGTTATAACTATAATGAAAGTTATTTTCTATTCAAATTGTTTGAAATGTCTCTTGGACTCTTGCTAATAATAGAAGTACCTACACATGAAAGAAACGAACATTATTTTTGAACACAAACTTATTACTCGTAAATCTATAAATGCCTAGGTATTTGCGTGGTAATGTTTTCACAAGATATGAATTCTGATTTTTGATTTTTAGAAAAGATTTATTATTTATTTCAAAAAACACAAGAAAAAAACTGGCCAGCCCTCTGGTCACCCGTCGCCATGGAAGGTGCTTGGAAATGTTTTATTTGTATTTTTACAAGATACATAGGTACATATTTTAATTTTTGGAATAGTTGGTATCGAAAATGTATAAAATTGACATCGATAGGTAGCACTAGAGCAATTTCGGAATCTATCCAGTTCTAATACCTCAGTCTTAGTGCTTGCACTAAAACAATATATCTCCCCAGAATATGTTGCTAGCTACCGTTTGTGTTTTACGATGGAGAGAAACAATTTGTATTCGGCGCTGGTTCTGGCTGTAAAAGTTCGGATTGCGACTGTCTGATTCCATCCAGGTGGACAATCTGATAAGCAGACGGCGGGTACTGCTAAACCTCGGATATATTATTTTGTACACGACCTGTGTAACAAACAACATATTCCCTTGAAACTAAGAAATATTTAAGTCCTAAATAATATCTCTTAAATCAGCAGCGTATCAAGATTGTCAGTTTAGAAGAATAATTATTTGATTTTGTTAAATAATAATGTATGCCGATATTGCACATATGTATATAATTATTACGATTACAAATTTATCTATTACAGATCTTTTCTCTGCGTTTAGGCCAAACTATTTAGTGTTTTTTGTGAAATTTACTGTATCTATTTAGCTAAAAAGTGCAGGTCCATTACTTGTAGTCAATAAATACTTATTAAGTCATTGTCAATACCTAGAAATACAGTACAACCTGAAACATTGAATACAAAGACCTACCTACTCAATAAGTAATTTAAAAAGGTAGAGAAACCAAAATGTCGGTATTCGCCGGTTCAAACAGATATTCAAACACTCTATTTATATCATCAATGTCAGAAACCTATTTATTATCTGATACATAAACAGAAAAGTGTTTCCAGTGTAAAATATGTAATAAATAAGTTGTAAAGCTAATACTCGCCGGCAACAAAGTTGCTCGGTCCGCGCCGCTAATCTCGTAATAGTGGTCATAAACCGCTCAGATTCAGTTTGACGGGGAATTAAAAGTTAGCGACGTTAAGGTAATTGGAGTTTACGAGCCAGTATATTCTCATTGCCAAAAGGCGTGGCTCACTACAAAAAATGTTGCGTTGAATGTACCGATACAAATCTTCGACCGATACAAATCGAGTCCGATTAATTGAAGTACTCAACCTCCATGATTTGCTCAGAGAGCAAAACTTGTGAGAGAACCGATGGGCAGGCATTTTGGAGAACTAAATGCAGCCTAATAATGATAACGATCCTCATACATGAGATTACAACAATAGAGATAAAAATACCTCTACAAATAAATGCAACACAAGCTCAACAATATTAACCCCCTCATTCATAAACGTCTTGTAAGTCAAGTCGATAATGATAGTTTGTCTCTTTCTCTTATAGAAAAATTGATAAAACGAAGAGGAACAAACTTTATTTATCGGCTTGCTAACTAAGTTAAGAGACGCATATGACGCCATTTCAATTACTATTCAAAGGTCTTACGAGTACAACATTAGTGAATCTAACGTGCCTCTAAGAGTAGGTTTAGTTGTACAAACAGCAACACTCCTAACTGACCATTAAAGACAGAGCAGAGAGAAAATGAAAGAGATAAATATATTTATATTATGTCAACTTCAAATTAAATAATATACGGGAATGTTGATTGTTCACACTGTTCGCAACTTGGTCGAATAATACAAATCGGGTTCCGAAATCTTATGAGACTGGTATCACGACTTCGGCCGAAGTCTGCTGACCAATGGGGCGGCATTGCTACGGTTAACCAATGATCGCTCGCGGTTTCTTCAGAAGGTGACATTACCATGGTTACGTAATAACAAAAACGTTTAACCAATGATTGAACGCGATTTTTCCGGAACCTGACGTTACTATAGTTACGTTATATATAACATCCGCTTTAGTCCTGGAGACGTCAATCTAACTTCAGAGCCGGTAATTTGACTGCTAAGCTGCTATGTAGAAATTTTCGTTCATTTTCCTTTCAACGGCTGTCACTGTCAGATATTTTTTCAAATTTAGAATTTCAGCCAGAAACTATGAAGTCTCTATTAGACATTTGTATGGCTCCTGACAGATTAAAGGATTATAGGTGGACTGTCAAACGTCAATCTACCATATTTCCACAAAGGTTACATAAGTATTCAACTAACGTCAACTAAGAGATGTGATGAATGATATAAAAACAGCAATAGCATTTGCCTCTGTCAATAAAAAAAAATATTTAAAATTACCCGATAATGTGGCTACTTACAAAAATATCTTGACTTGAAAAAATACCTCGCCTATTAATGTCAGATAAATCATGGCATCCGATTTGATGAAAACATGAAAAAAATACTAAACGGTTTTAGACGAATCTATGAAGAACTGTCGTTATCCAGTTTCCTCTAGGAACAACGACATCTAGCGTCTAATAATGTCCGATAGCTAATTCTTAATTTTCGTAGACGAAGGAATTTTTATTATGTCAACTAGTTTTCAAATACTGAAATTTTGACGCAACAAAGATTCGATGACATATCATCGGGGACCATCGGAAATGTCGCGATCGTTCCTACTAACGAAAAATACCGAACCCATAATATTACACGACCAAATTGCATCCTTTGCCAAGTGGCTCAACATTTATATGTAACTGACATGTGACTGTGAGTGTGATTCTCTTTCATGCAATATTTCCAATTTCTGAAGTGTATACCTAGCTGTGTTGCTGTTTGTACGCTTTAATGTAAGTCAAATTTAACTTAAATGTAAGTGCGTAACTAATTTTTTTATGTTAATTATGACTAACCTAAGTGGCTTTCAAATTTCTGATATAAAATTCAAAACCAATAACTACTACTAACTGGTAACTTAATGGTTAGCCACGATGGTCAACTTATGTCGCCTCTACGGTTGGCGATTGGAATAACACTTGTACTGACTGGGGAATAAGTGCTAACTGGCAGTTTACACATTCTGTCAAAGTAAAAGTAGCACGTAATCGGTTTAGGATTGATAATAAAAATACGTTGGTTAAAATGATCACTATCCTTTTCTAAAGTGACAAAAGAAGAACAAAACTAACATTTATAAGACAGTTTGTCAACTAATCAACAAAAATCATCCCCAAAAGAATGTTTTGACTAATTATAAAAAAGATTTTTTTCGAAATTGTGTCATGAAATGGCTCAAGTTAAAGTTAGGTAGTCAAATTTGATCCCTATAGAAATATTATTCAATAAAATTTTACATTGAGTTCGTTACTCAACCATAATGAACTCATTATACAATGTTGTAGGCAACTATAATGAATTTGACCGATCGCATGCCATTAAAAAATAAATGAGCCAGAATCAGACCTCCGTTTCCGCATATTTATTTCTTTATTTTGATTTGTAAATATGCCTATTTTATTGATTTGTAGAAGAAGTATTGTACGCAATAGTGTTATGATCAAGCTTTTCAATCTCGTACCTTAATTAGCTCTCTATTGTAACATAATTGAGTAAAATCCTATTCTGATTGCGTGAAATATTTTTTAATTTAAATTTTCACAAAAACAATTAAGAAATGAGAGAAAACTATATAGGATTAACAACGCGCATGTTGAAAATCCAGGTGTAAATAGGCTACAGTGACCGCTTTCTACACAACACAAACCGTAAACATGGTAGGTATTCAAATTCATCTGTATTCCTCTGCGAATTATTTAGTTTAAATGAATTAAGCCAGCCATTATTATACTTATTTTTCAGTTCAAATTCTGGTTAGAGTTTTTCCTGAGTAGTAGTTTCTATTTTTTTTTTTGTATGTGTTTATCATCAAGTACTTATATACATTGCGAGTTAATATAATTATATAACTTACCTATACCTATGCATTATGACGATGGAACAAATTTTGTTAGCATGTACCCGTGCAAAAGTTTTGTAAAGGTTTCTGATTGAGAAGTACGCTACGTATGTGAAGTTAATCCGGTAGAAGGTTTTGCTGATTCATTTTGACATTTTAAGAGTCGTGAAAAAAATGAAGGGTTCGGTTTAAAATATTAAATACATGTCTAAAATAGTTTCGAACACACAATAGTCTATGAAGATACCATGAGCAACGGCACTTATTGTAATTTTGATGGAACAAATAAAATTCTTATTTCATGTTTTGACACACGAGTATGTAAATTAGATATAATAATACTTATGATTATACACACTTATGATATAATAATACTAATGAATGGCAAGCTCACGACCGATCTTTATGGCACTCTCAGGGGGAGGCCTATGTCCAGCAGTGGACGTCATTTGGCTGATGATGATGAATACTCATGAAAAGATCAAATCCATCGAATGCGGGAAATGAAGCCGCACCCTCAGATTTCGCAAATTCTAAAGGTGAATCCAGTCGTGGACGCGTGTGGCGATTCTTGCCTTGGTATGTAATGGACTTCGTGTTTTTCTTGGTAGGTATGAGAATCCTCTTAATGGGTTGAAACATATTATTCAAGTAAAAATTACGCGAGTGTTTCGTTTTACTAAATAGGTATTTTAACACTTTCATTGCGGACGAGTGCTACGCGCTACGCTTGTAGCCGATCCCGTGATTTTTCCGCTTTGTAGCAAAAATGGACCTCCCACAGAGAACTCCCCTCGGGAGTTCCCCGCGCTCAAAGTGTTAATAGTGCCTAGCAACCATCACACCACAACATTAATTAACATTTTCACTTCTCATGCTCAAAAAGTGCACCTTTATGTCGTGCGTAAACGACATAAAATCGCATTTTATGGTGTAAAGCATAAATAGTTATTTGTTATACAAGGGTGCAAAGTTGTATTTTACCCGCGAGTATGAAATTGAAACACGAGCAAGCGAAAGGATTCTATAGTTGAACCACGAGCGAAGCGAGCGCAGCGAGTGTTTTAACATACGAGAAGTAAAATACATTTGCACCCGTATGTAACACAAAACTTTTCCCCTCACTATAGCGAGGAAACTCAAAAAAGGTAATTATTTGTTCACATTAAAATCATCATCGGGTTAGTGGTAATAATTTTCCAAATACATCATGTATTTAATGCAAGATTTTGTCGCAGTAAACTTAGCACGAAAAAGTAAACGCAGCACGATTTTAACACATTCCTGTAGTTGCACACCAACGCCAATGCATTATTAAATCATTCTCATTCATTATTTTTACAAAATTATAACAGAACACTCTGAAAGTTGTTTAGTTTACTATTTTTATGCGTGTTCGAGTCGGTAAATAAAGATTATAACCTATAATATTCATTGACAATGTTGACGTTGACATTTTCTGCGGTTTGTGATTGCATCTAGTCATCTTATCATCATTCACTAAAACAATTGTTACTTATGGAATTTTAGGATTTATGTGTTAAAATCATCATATAATATAAAGTTTTGTATTTTACACTAAATTCTCAAACAAATTATTTAATTATCATTAATATGGAACGATTTCCATGAGCATTTTACGTTTTGTTATCTGTTAAACGAATGCTACTTCGCGCTACGCTCCAAGGTCATTACTTTGCCACACAAGTGAATAATATGCGTTTTTACACGTTCGTATTAAAGGATAAACGAGCACTTTACCAGCTAGTGAGGGGAAAAGTATTTTTTTTAAGGCTAAGGTAATCGGTCCCAACAGCCAAACAGTTATAACATTGCACAATTTTATTGAGCAATAAAATAGTATAGCTGACAAAAGTTGTCATATTATTTTATTTATATTAAGTACAATATAAGAATTATGTATTTTCTGTCATTAAATTTAGTAAATCACATTTAATAGATATCGATTATCGTTCAAAAATGCTCCGAAATGCTTGAAAACCGAGCAACTGAAACTCTTATCACAGGATGACAAAAAAAAAAAAAATGAGTTGGCGGGTATTGTTTTAATTTTTCTTCGTTCGTTTTATGATAACTCCGTTGTGTTAATTGCAGTGAATATGTCTTTTACTTTCTTCGCAAACGAAGTGAAAAGCAGAGTGTACAGTACAACATGGGCATAAATGTCCATTTTTTATCCTCGTCTATATTATTCCGTAATAAAGAAAATTAACAAATAAATATGAGTACCTATATAAATATAAAATATGAATTCAATAAACTCGTACTAATATTGTACCAGCAGGAAAAATAAAGATTGACATTGCTAGGATATTTTATATAAAAAGCGAACCTTGTAATCCTTTATGTGCGGGCATCAAAGAAACTAGGAAATTGGTTTGTCGTACGGCTTCGGCGGAACCCGAAAAATATCCTATACTATAAGGTGGCATTACTCTTTTGAAAGCGTTCCGGTGTATTTTCGTTGAGCTAAAAAGTTTCGCAATAGCAGCCGGCTCAAGTCTAAACTCCGCAGGAAGGGGCTCCGACGATCATCTGGCGAGGACACAGCGTATATTTGCAGACCTATCGTTTCATATTCATGTTTATTAATTGTGGTATTATACACGCTAATAAGTCAATATTTTATTTGTCTTTGGAGTTTCACAGATTAGGTTTTGTGATTAGTCCTATGTAATGCGGGTGGTTTAATGGTGGTTACGCGTTTATCGTGCTAGGCGTCACTTTCGCACTTACACCTTATTAGAACGTGTTGGCAACGACAACAAACAATAAACACGGGACTATCTTAAGTATCATTTACTTTTAAATTATTATACTTACTATATTGTGTAGGTAACTACTTACCTATACTTATATATTTACTACTAGGTTACTATAGGCTACAAATATTTACTTTTTAGTTATTAAACTGAATAATGAGGAAAGCTTTATATTTTTTTAGCTTAATACTAGTCTACTCGTAGTTAAGTCTAGTCAATTCAAATTACAGAAGGGTTTGCCCAGATTTTCTAGGCACTGGACATGTTTTTTCCGTGGATCCTTCATCTGTATAAAATATGAATATAGTGATAATTTTGAAGAAAACAAATTAAAAATATTGTTCATATCATAATGTTTAAGAGTGAATTATTTTTCTACTTGAATGCTCTATGGCGGAGTCTAATAAAAGGCACGTTGGTGAAATATGTTGTCACTGCATAAACTTTATGACTTTAGTTTCGCTCAGTCGTCTAGAAATGCGAGAACTTTTTACCGACATGATGAAGCAGCTTACGGTTCTGTCATATGTCACGGGCAGTGTAATCAAAATGAAGTGTTTAAATTGCTAACACCTATCATAAAGTTGAAGTGCCGTCATTATTTCAAAATAAAAGTTTTAATGTAAAACATTGGTAGGTTTCGTAGCATGATAATATTAAGTAAGTTGATAAGTACATTGTGATTGAAATATGTATTTGTGTCGGCTAACTTTTTACCACCATCACGTTATCACGTACGTACTGTATGCGATGAAGTGATGCGCTTAAAAGAGTTAATATACCAACTGGATATCATGAAAATGTAGTAAAATAGCTTGAATAACTAGATTTTGTTTGTTGAGATTTAGTAAAAAACATGGTATAAGATGAGTAGATATCTAAATAAAATTAAAGGCAAATAAAATACTCGTAAGTAAAAAAAGTTTTAAGTTAAACGGTTTTTGTTGCACCAAAAACTAGGAAATAAAAATTTGTTATAACTAACCGTAGATGCAACTTTCTGTAGATTACTCACGTGAAAGTATTATCACTGTAGTTTTCCAAGTCGGATGCTGAAAGCCACGTTTAGCCTCTATGTCAGTGGATTAAGCGTTACCTAATCGGAAACTTTTACCAAACTGAAATAAAAACGTGGGGCGTACGCAATTGTGATTAAATCACTATAGTTATTTAAGAACACCCATATAAATCAAGACAGCAATAGATAAGTTTCGTTCTGGCCTTGATAAAAGCTATTTACCTCTGTGGATGTGATAGAACAGATGGATGATTAATTGCAAAATTAAAGCTACAATTACATATTTTGAACTTGTATGTTTCTTTCTTCATAATAACGCCCCACGTTTTTATTTTAGTTTAGTAAAAGTTTCCGATTAGGTAACGCTTAATCCACTGACATAGAGGCTAAACGTGGCTTTCAGCATCCGACTTGGGAAAACTACAGTGATAATACTTTCACGTGAGTAATCTACAGAAAGTTGCATCTACGGTTAGTTATAACAAATTTTTATTTTCTAGCTTATTTTATTTTCAAGTTTTTAGTGCAATTGTTAAGTTAATTTGCGATACTAAACCGATGTTGTTTGTAATATGTAATACAATTATGCATGCTAAGTAGCGTTTATACTCTCGCGCATTCATCATGAATCACGACACATATGTAAACGTAATGGACATTATATTATGTGTAACGGGAGGCGAATCCCTGCTGAATAGATATTTGTAGAAATCCGACACCATTTTTTTAAATTTAATTTCTCGATTGACAAATAAAAACCAAAGGCTCGGCGTGGTTAATGTAAGGTTGAATGCCCGAAGCATCTCAAATGGACGTGTTATTCATACAATAAGTACCTTAGATAACAGAGATCTGACAATAAGGAATATATCAATCAATTTGGTTTATTGAGAATTTCAAGTTTAAATTTTTATACAAGTTTAATTTCGAGACAGCCCGACAGCTGGCCCTACACGATTCACTCACGCTGTCACTCTATCAGCTGGAGGGCCGCAGGCCCGACGGCTCGCCCTACGCGATTCACTCACGCTGTCTCTCTATCAGCTCGAGGGCCGCAGGCCCAACGGTCCTCCCTACGCGAACCACTCACGCTGTCACTCTATCAGCTGGAGGGCCGTAGGCCCGACGGCTCGCCCTACGGGAACCACTCACGGTGTCACTCTATCAGCTGGAGGGCCGCAGGCCCGACGGCTCGCCCTACGCGAACCACTCATGCTGTCACTCTATCAGCTGGAGGGCCGCAGGCCCGACGGCTCGCCCTACGCGAACCACTCACATTGTCACTCTACCAGCTGGAGGGCCGCAGGCCCGTCGGCCCGCCCTACGCAAACCACTCACGCTGTCACTCTATCAGCTGGAGGGCCGCAGTCCCGACGGCTCGCCCTTCGCGATTCACTCACGCTGTCAGTCTATCAGCTGGAGAGACGCAGGCGCGATGGCTCGCCCTACGGGAACCACTCACGCTGTCACTCTATCAGCTGGAGGGCCGCAGGCCCGACGGCTCGCCCTACGCGAACCACTCATGCTGTCACTCTATCACCTGGAGGGCCGCAGGCCCGACGGCTCGCCCTACGCGAACCACTCACATTGTCACTCTACCAGCTGGAGGGCCGCAGGCCCGACGCCCCGCCCTACGCAAACCACTCACGCTGTCACTCTATCAGCTGGAGGGCCGCAGTCCCGACGGCTCGCCCTTCGCGATTCACTCACGCTGTTACTCTATCAGCTGGAGAGCCGCAGGCCCGACGGCTCTCCCTATACGATCCACTCACGCTGTCACTCTATCAGATGGAGGACCGCAGGCCCGACGGCTCGCCCTACGCGATTCACTTACGCTGTCACTCTATCAGCTGGAAGGCCGTAGGCCCGACGGATCGCCCTACGCGAACCACTCACACTGTCACTCTATTAGCTGGAGGGCCGCAAGCCCGATGGCTCGCCCTACGCGAACCACTCACGCTGTCATTCTATTAGCTGGAGGGCCGCAGGCACGACGGCTCGCCCTACGCGATCTACTCACGCTGTCAGTCTATCAGCTGGAGGGACGCAGGCGCGACGGCTCGCCCTACGCGAATCACTCACGCTGTCACCCTATGAGTCTATCAGCCGGAAGGCCGCAGCAATGACATACGGTACTAAACCGTGGTCGCTTACAATGGGCGTCATAAGAAGGCTCAAAGTCACCCAAAGGGCAATGGAGAGGTCTATGCTAAGAGTCTCTCTGCGAGATCGGATTACAGATGAGACCATCCGCAGCAGAACCAAAATAACCGATATAGCTCTTCGAATCGCTAAACTGAAGTGGGCGGGCTCGTCGCACGTGGATTGCGTGGAACCGATGGCCGTTGGGGCGGTAAGTTTCTCGAGTGGCGGTCACGTACCGAAAGGCGCAGCGTGGGTAGGCCCCCCACAAGGTGGACTCGTGACCTGGTGAAGGTCGCTGGATACGGGTGGCACAGGACCGGTCCTTGTGGCAATCTTTGGGGCGGCCTATATTCACCAGTGAACGTCTTTCAGCTGATATGATGATGATGATAATTAAATCCGTATGTTTCTACCAAATATCTAAAGCAGTACTTCAAAATCTACATATCGCTAAACCTAGCGGTTGTGGCAGGCAGTAACACTGGAGTATCAGATTTGAGGAGTTGGATGTTAGTATTAAATTCGCATGTTTCTACTTAATATTTAAAGAACTTCTTTAAAATCAAGATATCGATAAAAGATAAACCTTGCGGTTATTGTAGGCAGTACTGCAGCATCAGGAGTGAGGAGTTGGAAGTCAAGATCAGGCTGTTAGTATTTGATTATGCCAAACATGCTATACTTTCATTTTCACGTGTCTAACACTCTCGGTTAAGGTAAGCAGTACGTCTGCAGCATCAGGCTTTGAGGATACAAGGATACAAATATTATAATATTGCATTGTCATGGGGACTTGATAATAGTTCCAAATCTTATTGATTTCGGTGCAGTAGAAGTGGTCGAAAAATCGATCACAAGATTTGAAGCATCGACGACAGTTGATACGCGGTGAAGTTAATAAAAACCGTTTAAAAAGGCTTTTCACAATATTTTTTAAAATATCAGTCGAAAATCTTATATGAGTACAAAATCTCTGACCGAAACATTTGTAGCTCTATTTGGTTTTTGTTTGCACTTTACAATAATAAATATATTCTTTAGTGCGCCCGTTACGCATAAAATGAATAATCGAAGGGCCGTTATAAATTCAGTAAACAATAGTTTCATTTGTGAGCCCCTAGTGAATAGCTTTCAGTTGCGACATTAAATAAAGCAATTACGTGAATTTATTTCCAATTTACCGAGCAAATATTATCGAAACCAATTTCGATAGTGCGATATCGCTTGAGCAAGATAAAATTCGAACAGGGCTATAATTTTTCGATCCAGTGTCGAATTTGAATAAGTATTCGGCTTACATTTGCTGTCTCGTTTTTCATCGTTTGCCCGTTAGGATATTATTTTTTTATTTGCATGTAAATCAACTCATAATTACAGCAGACTAGCGTTACGAGGTAGTCAATTACGATGTAATATTTTAGTAATGTATTGAAATTATTTTGAGCACTTATCTTAATACTTGTAATAACTTCAGGACATAAAGAGCTAACAAAAACTATCTTGAGCAATACTACCTTACTCGTTACTACCTTGGTCGTTGGTTTGTGTAAATTATCATTTGACTTCGTAAATGAAATGAAATGATTTATATTGCATGTGGAAATGGGTAACATTTTGCTGTTGTCGTTTCACTTAACTACTTTAGTAGGAGCACTAATCCCTACCTTTGCAGGTGTACATAAATATGTACATTTAACTATATGAACTTTATATAATGCAGCTGATAAATATACCTACAAAAAAAAACACTATTCACCCAAATATTTTTAGAAATATTGGAAAAAACTAGAAGTTCATCCACTCAAATCTCATTGAATAATATATATTTCACAGCAAATTCAAATAACATTGTGCCCCATATCTCATAATCCACGCAATCATTCGTATCTTGCGATTCGCAATTTTGCATCGATGGGAGTGATTTAAGTATTTCCCGTATCATTTGTTTCTACCGGCTGCGATACGGCATTTTTTATTTTGTTAAATTGCTTTCCTTTGTATCGTTACCCCTCTTCATATAAACACATGAGCTTTCTTACACAGATACGTTTTTAAGGATTGACGTTTATTTGTTTTAGCTTACGGCGAAATTGCTCGTCTTAGAGTTTTATTTATTAAGTTTTATGCGCGATTCAGAAAGAGTTTTGCGATTACATGTTCTTATTCAGTTTCTTTGCGGCTTCTTTTGTTTGAGCCTGCAAGGGATTTTCAGTTCTGTTATTTAATTTTTCTGTGAATTGGTTGACTGAAAATACCAAAACTTAAAATTCTACAAATTTTAATATTAATTATCTATGCCTTTTTTTAAATATATTTATTTTCAAAGCTACAATTTATGTACATAGATTAAATCTAACTAATCTACTTAACCTAACCTATATCTAAGATTGGCCCTTCTGGCATTGTACCGAGGATGCTGGCGGCATTTCCTCGCTGTATCGCAATACTGATGCGTTGTGCGAGGAAGTCGCCAGCTCTTCGATCTTTAGTTACATCAACCAGACGTTTCGCGATCTCAGCAAACAATTTGCGTGCGCTGGGGCCACAAGAACCTAAAGTTTCTACGCCAAAAGGTACAAAATCGTACTCTTTGCCGAGGCCCTTATATTTATTACGTTTTAAAAATTCGGCATTTTCAGCCGCAGCGGCTGCCTTAAACGTAGTTCGTTGAAGATGGGACGGTGCCAGGGTGTCTACGCAAGTAGCATCCCATACCAACATCCATCCCAAGCTCCAAGGAACCAAAGACACACCATCAGGTCTCTTACCATCATCTCTAATAATACCAGTAGGCTTAAGAAGAGTAGGTACGTTGATCGTGGCAAGAGACCTGCGGATTATGTCGTTAGGCCTGCGGATTATGTCGTTAGGCCTGCGGATTATGTCGTTCTATGCCTAAATATCGATAAAAAGAGACTTCCACTTGTATTACAAGTTTTTGATAACAGGCCTCTTATAATTATTAATACGATTGGAACTAGTTTTTCAGTTCATAGTATACGAAAATGTACCAGAAGGTATTAGACAAGTATAAGATGAGTAAGTGTATTTAAAGGTGCATTTAGATCAAACGAGCATTCGCTCATTCTATCCTCCACTCTACTGAAATTAACGATTTCGACGAATCACGTTTTGTGTAACGAACGTATTTCGTAGAGTGGGGGATAGAATGAGCGAACGCTCGTTTGGTCTAAATGCACCATAGATTTAATATTTTTAGCGAACTGTCAACACCAAAATGACGTTTACTGAAAAAAAACCATGTCCAAAAAAAATACTTGACATGTTCTTTTCGCTTACCCTTCCAATGTATTCTTCTCTCTTGTATTCTATCATCGAACAGCTCAAATTGATGTATGTAGTTATTACAACACGCATTGCATGTTTCAATTAGTAAAATAGGAATCAAAAACTGGAGGGCTTTCATACAATTCAAACGTTAATTCATTTTTGATTGCGCTCTCGCAAAGCCTTCATATCCTGCTCACGATCTCCTGTCACCAACCATGCAAAACATCGTTTATTACGTGCTGACAATAAATAAATTAAATGACACAAAAAGTGCGCAGTGTACGATTTTTCTGCCCTCGTTTCGGCCCTAATGCAATAATCAAAGGAATATGAGGGGAGTCAAATGTCTACATATGCGAGATACGATTAAAGACGCAGATTGAAGAAATCGTTGTGCTAGGGGCGCGCTACATGGAGTGAAGCATTGTTTTTCTTACAAACTGAAGTTTATGTTCATGTTACAAATTTTATCAACATTGACAATATTTTTTTTGCATGCATGTACAGTCACCACACGGGATTGTTGAGCCACTTGCCACTGTTCGCAACTTGGTCGAATAATACAAATCGGGTTCCGAACTCTTATGAGGCTGGTATCACGACTTTGGCCGAATTCTACTGACCAATGAGGCGGGCTTTGCTACGGTTAGCCAATGACCGCTTGCGTTTTCTTCAGAAGGTGACATTACCATGGTTACGTAATAACAAAAATGTTTAACCAATGATTGATCGCTATTTTTCCGGAAGCTGACGTTACTATAGTTACGTTATAACATCCGCTTTAGTCATGGAGACGTCAATCTAACTTCAGAGCCCTGATGGTAATTTCGTTCACTTTCCTTTTAACGGCTGTCACTGACAGGTATTTTTTCAAAGTTAGAATTTCAGTCAGAAACTATCAAGTCTCTAATAAAAAAATGTATGGCTACTGACAGATTATAAAATTATAGGTAGATTGACAAAGGTTACCTACCATATTTCTACAAAGGTTACATAAGTTTTCAACTAACGTCAACTGAGCTGTGGCGGATGGTAATAAAGACAGCAATAGCATTTGTCTCTGTCAATGAAAAAAAAAATTAAAATTGAATTAAAAGATGCCTATTTAGGCTATTTATATAAATATCTTAAATTGAAAAAATACCTCGCCTATTAATGTCAGATAAATTATGGCATCCGATTTGAAGAAAACACGAATATATTACTAAACGGTTTTAGACAAATCTATGAAGAACTGTTGTTATCCAGTTTCCTCTACGAACAACGACATCTAGCGTCTAATAATGGCCGATGACTAATCCTTAATTCTCGTAGAGAAAGAAATTTTTATTATTTCAACTAGTTTTGACATACTGATATTTTGACGCAACAAAGATTCGTATTTAACTGACAGATCATCGGGGAACATCGGTCATGTCGCGATCGTGCCTACTAACGAAAAATACCGAACCCATAATATTACACGACCAAATTGAATCCATTGCCAAGTGGCTCAACATTCCCATGTGGTGACTGTACCTAGTGTACCTACCACATTTGAATACTTATACCTAAGTTCGTACATTATAAATACAATAAATTAAAGAATTTTAGACATATTTGTTTAACTTAAAAGCATAATAAACATGGCTTAAATACGAATTCTTTGGGTTATAATCCACAAAAACTAGCCAAAACGTTTTAGGAGTCATGAGGGCCCTTAATCACAGGTAAATGTCGTAAAGCTTGCAGATTTTGTTATGGTTTGGTTGACTTTAATGGAATGATAACAAGACACGGGGGTCCCTGCAGTGTGTCGCCGCCTAAGCCCCGGCTCGAGGCCCGAGCTTCGGCCGAGCAGCTGTCACGCATGAGATAATCTTCGAGGGAAATCAAAGATCGTATGATTGTATTGACGGGTTCCGTTGGCTTTTCTTTTATTTTTTGCAGCAAACATATTCGGAGAATGGTAATATTTATACCTAATTGATATAAGTATAAATACCTTTTAACTATTTGGCTGAAAGACTGATAATAGATGGTTATAATATCATCAGGGATAGTGCAGTACCGCGTAACTAACAAATTTAATTAAGGTCAATTTGAGTGTCAGTTGTTTGCTATTTGAACTCTATCTGCTTTGGTAGTTACGCGGTATTACATTATCCCCGACGATATGTACTGCTTAACCGCATATAAAACGTTTCATTCAACTTAGTAAATTGAACTTTGTGTTTCAGGAATCATTGCAGGGTCGCTCGCAGATCACGAACCCTGTAAAGTATTCGAAACATCAGAAGTAGTTAAATTTAATTAATATTCGTGATATAATCAGTTTAAATAGTTTTATGTCATAAGTAATTATTGCGGCAACTGAAGAAAATATTCGACGTTTACAATGTGTGAGTTACATGCCACCAAAAACTTTAATTCATACTTTTTTAGTTTACTAAGGAAAATAAAATATTGTTAGGTACTAAGTCCACTACGTCAGATAGGCTCATAAAACTCACATACGTACTTATTCAATATTTGGGAAATATTTTCAAAGCTTTTCCGTAATCCGCCCTAAGCAACGCTTCGATCAAGGTCTTGCACCCCACAAACTTTGACTACCAAGCGCACATGATAATGTGAAAAGTAATTTTATATTAAATCTTTGCCAAAACATAAAAGAGATTTCCGAGAGCGTCTCTCTTCCGCTCGACGAAAGCACAGCATAAATTAGTTTTCCGCGAGATTGTTTGCGTTTCTGTTCACATATTTTATTTTTTTAAGGTTAACATTTATGAGTATTTAGGTCAGATTGTTTGTATTGTGCCATTGTTTGGTTGCAAAACATTGTAAAATATAGTCGTGATTTAATTTTTCGTTCTTTATCTACCAAATGAAAACGTAGCACTATTATCATATGAAATGGCCAATCCACCTGTGTCCCAAAATTGTTTTAAGATGGATTGTGAAAAATGGCTGCGTTCAACACAATTTCGTTTACCTTTCATTACATTTTTTCATGTGCCTCAAAATAATAAATACAGAATGTAATATGCAAATGAAGAAAAAAGATGAATTTTCGTATGAGAGTTTCCGTAGATGGTCAGTAATTAATTAAAAGCTTAGGCCGAGCCATTATGGGCTTTATGCTAATAGACGGCTTTAATATGTACTATTATTATTCTTAACCGCATACGAACGTTTTATTCAACTTAGTAAATTGAACTTTGTGTTTCAGGAATAACGTTTACTTTGTATCTATTTTACCGAATTAGATACGAGTTTGAATAGTAAGCGTAGTATGCGAGAGCCCTCAAAGGGGTAGCGTTAAATTTCGGTGGGCTACAAAGTATAGAGTATGTTTTTTGACGCTTTTGCTTTGTGTGTAAATATGTGCATGCCATTGATAGGTCCTGTATTTTAAAAATAAATAGCAGTTTATCTCATCGACATGGGCCTTCGAATGAAAGTAAGTTAATAGAGAAATATTTACATACCTATATAAGATAATAATATTCTATTTTTTGTCTGTTGTAATAATTAATTTATAATTTTTTTAAATTATTAGAACTGAATTTTGTTCAATTTTAATAGCAATTATACATATAAGGTCCTAATTTATTAGATGCAGATATTTTTATAGCTGATAGTACAAACAGCAACACAGCTGGGTATACACTTCAGAAATTGGAAATATTGCATGAAAGAGAATCACACTTACAGTCACATGTCAGTTACATAGGAATGTTGAGCCACTTGGCAAAGGATGCAATTTGGTCGTGTAATATTATGGGTTCGGTATTTTTCGTTAGTAGGCACGATCGCGACATTTCCGATGGTCCCCGATGATATGTCATCGAATCTTTGTTGCGTCAAAATTTCAGTATTTGAAAACTAGTTGAAATAATAAAAATTCCTTCGTCTACGAAAATTAAGAATTAGCTATCGGCCATGATTAGACGCTAGATGTCGTTGTTCCTTGTGGAAACTGGATAACGACAGTTCTTCATAGATTTGTCTAAAACCGTTTAGTAATTTAATCACGGTTTCTTCAGATCGGATTTCATGATTTATCTGACATTAATAGGCGAGGTATTTTTCCAAGTCAAGATATTTTTACAAATAACCATGTTATCGGGCAATGTTATAGTTGAATCATCGAGAAGATGGAATTGCATATGTGAATGGTATCGCGTATTTACAATGTATTGTGTGCTATTGTGTGTGTTTTATCGACTCATGTATTGGCATTATTCGACTAATAGTAAAGACCTAAAACCTAATCGTAAAGACACAAGGTTCACTTTAAAAGTGTTGCTTTAGTAACACCACTACAAATGCAATTCAATCTTCTCGATAATTCAACTATAAATATTTTTTTTCATTGACAGAGACAAATACTATTGCTGTCTTTATTGAATACTTATGTAACCTTTGTGGAAATATGGTAGATAGACGTTTGACAGTCTACCTATAATCCTTTAATCTGTCAGTAGCCATACAAATGTTTAATAGAGACTTGATAGTTTCTGGCTGAAATTGTAACTTTGAAAAAATGTCTGACAGTGACAGCCGTTGAAAGGAAAATGAACGAAAATTTCTATATAGCAGCTTAGCAGTCAAATTACCGGCTCTGAAGTTAGATTGACGTCTCCAGAACTAAAGCGGATGTTATATATAACGTAACTATAGTAACGTCAGCTTCCGGAAAAAATCGTGATCAATCATTGGTTAAACGTTTTTGTTATTACGTAACCATGGTAACGTCACCTTCTGAAGAAACCGCGAGCGATCATTGGTTAACTGTAGCAATGCCTGCCCCATTGGTCAGCAGAGTTCGGCCGAAGTCGTGATACTAGTCTCATAAGATTTCGGAACCCGATTTGTATTATTCGACCAAGTTGCGAACAGTGCGAACGATCAACATTCCCGCGTTTTATTTAATTTGAAGTTGACATAATATAACTATATTTATCTCTTTCATTTTCTCTCTGCTCTGTCTTTAATGGTCCGTTAGGAGTGTTGCTGTTTGTACTCGGTCTCTGGAGTATATTAAACCGTGAAACATTATAGCTTTTACGATGTTTTTTTGGAGAAAACGGAAAAACAAATTTGCTACGTAAAAACACCCTGTTTATGTGATTATTAAATGAAAACTCATTGAACAGATTCTAGTACCTCTTTTACGTACTACTTAACTGGAACTGGCCACTTCACGTCGATAAATTAAATACTTGATTGTCAATGTCATGTTATGTTCCGTTGGATTGTGTCGTTTGCTGACATGACAGACAGTGTTATTGTGACATGTGATAATGCACATGATGATTTTTTTCAGACGAAATTATAATTAATTTTTGATAGGAAAATGAAATCAAAAAAGTTACATGAAAAGATTTCTTAATTTATATTTAAAGTTAATTATTTTTATATCATGTGTTAAAATATCTGTAACTAATAAATTAGGACCTTATATAAATATGTACCACAGACAACGTAGAGCCGTAGACAGCTAACTTATAACGTTCTTTAATAGCTGTTCCGATATTGAATGTTCTTCAGGCACATGCATTTTCGATAGTGAAAACCGAACTGTTGTGTAACGAAGTGTCATATCGCCAGTGTGATTGTCAGTGCATTTGAGGTGCATGCGGCGTAGGGCGCCGGTGCAGGCGGCTGGCGCAAGTAAGTAGCAAGGAGCGGGTATAAAGGAAACGTGAAAAGAATTTGTCTACGAATGTGACTTAAAAGTTCCGTATGCAAAAAATCAGTGGCTTTTATTTATTGTTCAGTTTTAGTGTTTTATAACATTAGCCAAGTCTTCACATTTTTAAATTACCACATACCTATAGTTTATATTTTATACAAAAACTGTTTAACTTGGCCATCACGTTTAAATTAATTCGATAGATTAAAACCATATAAAAAACAGCTCGACTTCATCTATTTTCAGTAATATTTTTTTTATAATATTACTTAAAATGGACGAATTCGAGCTATCAGACCAAAATTACCAAATTAGTACTTGAGTTAATGCCTACTTCTTTTACTCAGACACTTCGTACCTCTTCTAAGTACATTAACGGACACGTTGGATACGACTGGTAGATTTTTGTTAGGATGTATTTAAGTGCATTAGCTACGACTGCCCGTTTGTAAACTTTTCTAAGTAAGTACTAGAGCTCTTACTTGTATCAATATTTTGATAAATAAATTATTCGAAAGCCGACTAGTATAGCTGCAGATCATTTTTAAAACTCGTCTATAGGTTATTACCTACCAGTAATATATTATGATATGTATTCTACTGACACAGATAAATGCATCCATACTCAGAAAAAGTCACGAGTGCAGAAATAAACCGTAACTCAATCCCATGACTTCAAGCCTCTTAGCAGAGCCACTCAAAAAATATAAAAACTATCTATGTATCTTTTGTATATTTATAATAATATACAAGGTGGTTCAAACCTTGACGTCAAAAAATTTTTTTTAGGTTCCCTACGTCATGGGCTATCAGAATATACCCCATGTATGTTAGCCGATTTTTTGTAGTTTTTATGAGAAATTCTGGAATGAAGAAATTTATTGAAAAAAAAAACTATTGGATTTTTTAAACATTTTCTTTTTGTAAAAGTATTACTACAAATGAAGCATTTACTGACAAAAAAATTAGCGTCCTCACTTTGATACAAGTAGGATAAAAAATACCAAATTCAAAATTTTACGTTAAAAATGCATCAAAATAGCATTAATAATATTAAGTTTATTTGACCGACTACTCCGAAAAATCCTCATTATTAAGTATCACTTTTTTTTTGCTTTTACGAAGTCTAGGGCAGTCTTTAAATTACCGAAAATCCTTGGGATATGTTTTGTTTTTTTATTTACGTACATTAATGCTATTTTGATGCGTTTTTTAGCGTAAAATTTTGATTTTGGTATTTTTTATCCTACTTGTATCAAAGTGAGGACGCTAATTTTTTTGTCAGTAAATGCTTTATTTGTAGTAATACTTTTACAAAAAGAAAACTAGTTAAATAACCCAACAGTTTTTTTTTTAAATAAATTTCTTCATTCCAGAATTTCTCAAAAAAAATTTTTCAAAAATTCATAACTCGAAAACTACAAAAAATCGGCTAGCATACAGGGGGTATATTCTGATAGCTCATGACGTGAGGAATCTAAAAAAAATTTTTTGACGTCAAGGTTTGAACCACCCTGTATATATATATATATATCTATATATATATATATATCGACGCTGGAAAGGAGAAATTGGATAAGCGACACTTTTGAAGATATTGAGTTATACACACCGTTAGAATCGGCAAATTTTTCTGCGTCGAATGAGCTAGGTTTCGTATCCATCTGACAACTTTTGTGTCGCTTATCCATCGGTGATTTAGAGAACTTTCGATCATTTTTTACTACTAAACGACTTGGTTTTTGACAACTTTTAAGAAAATGGAGATTAGATAAAATATAATTCAACATAATGAATCTTGGATTATTTTACCTATTTGTCATGACAGGTTAAATTTTACTTGGATATTTTTGCTGTGTAACAACTAATCATCACTTGTGGGTTAGCTATTTCTACCTGACTGTATGATATGTTCTCATGTCGTTTGGACAATTTTACCCTTATCTTAATTTACAATTAAAGACGGTTAGACAATATTACTTAACTATGATATCTGAACTATTGGCGTTTATCAATTTTTACCCCTACATGTATTTATGAACCATATGTCGCTTAGGTATCCCTTTTTACCTAAATTTACATTAGAATACTACTGTCACTTATCCTAAATTGCATGAATGAAATATCAGTAAAAAAGTTAGCAACAATTTGCTTACATAAATGTCTGCTATTTTATTATTTGTCACGTTATGTAGAAACATTTGGAAGAGGGGTTGTCCTGTCAATTTTTACTCTGCGTTAAATAAAATGTTTTTGGAACTTTAATAAATAAAAATAAAAAAAGAAATAGGTACTAACTAAAACTATTTTTTTAAGTGTTATCATAACGTAATACGATGGATAAACATACCAACAGGTACGGTTGTTAAAAGTAGATAGTTTTCAAGTGCCTCGTTTGTAGGTAGGTACTAACTATTGTTGGCTCAATAACGAG